>BQNB010005436.1:3029-102222 GCA_026074375.1 Tanacetum coccineum | reverse complement strand
ATATATTCTGCTTTTCAAGGATTACCGTCGTTTTCTAAGTTTCATGTGGTGCTATGATACTCTATACAACAACTATATATGCTGTTTTGAGTTCTACTCAATATTGTAACTGAACCCCGCACATCCGGTTGTATATTAGAATTGTGAGTCCCTTGTAGGCATGTTAGTTATCGCTAAATACAGCATAATAGTTTGGATATGAGAATTACATAGTAACAAGGATTAAATTGCCCATGTGATGTGCCGGGATGAATTATTTTGCTATGGAACAATCTTTTTTGGACTAACCTCTTTCGGTTATATAAGTTTAGGTTTAATGGTATATGTTTTTATGGGGTAAATAGAGTTTATGATTTTATATCGAAAAGTATAAACATTGCACATCTTGATGTGATATGCATAATGGACATACCTTGGATTGTATATTTTCCTGTGCTTACGAGTTACTAACCTTCTATTTTTCAAGGTTGGATTGTTGGGTACGGCGAGATCACTGCAAAAGGATCTTAATGAGATTGCTAAGACAACTAATACCTCTACATCAGATGGCTTCAGGCATATATTGAAAGGTAATAATGTTAACTATAATGATCATATGATGTGTGTACATAGTTTTTCTTGTCTCGTATCATGATACAATCATCAAATTTTCCATCATATGATCTTCTGATAGGTGTTTAATTTACTTTCTTGTGGTTGCAGCAACAATTGCATCTCTACTTCAGCATCCTGATTATTACACTTCTGGTTATTCATGTGTAAGTCACTAGGCTAGTTCCTCCACAGCTTGCTTCTACCTTATAATTTTTTACAAAGTCGACCAAATATATCACTAGATTCATTAGAGACTAGTCAAATATTGGATATTGGACATAAAATATGTGCGTAGAGGATCCAACTGACTGACTGAGAGTTCATTTTACAGTAGCCATAGCCTGTTTACAAATTCTTAGATTATTTAAATTATTAATATCATAGTTTCATCAGCTACATTGTTATCTACTTCGCCTACTCGGTATAACTACCAATAGTTTAATATATCTACATCGGTTACATGTAATCTTCAAGATACAGACCACTCTAGATGTGTACTTTATTCTTTTGTATCTTGGTCTTAACTCTTAACTCAAGAGTCTCTTTTGGTCTTGTATTTTGTCTCGCGTCAACTTATTCTTCACGATTATATCACATACGCATTTTTGTTATTAATGAAGTGACATGCAACTGCATAGTTTGAATCTTTGGTACATAAATTTGGTGCAGGTGGAAAACGGAAGTAGCGTGAAGGAAGCTGAGAAACAATTTCAAAAACTGTCTTTCGATGAAAGAAGTAAATTTGATGAGGAGACTTTGGTCAATCTCAACAACGTCATTAAGCAAAGTGCAACAAGTCAGAAATTCAATGAGTATACTGCGGTGAGTGGTTCTGATATTATTACCAATTTACAATAGACAATTGACATGTTTCTTTCTCTTTTAGTTGGTTCATTTACAACCAAAGTAAATGTTATTTCCATTCCAAATTTGTGGTTGTTTTTACAAGAAGAAAAAATAGTGTCAAAATTTACAAATATTGCATTATTTTTAATTATCTTAAAATTTTCGAAATATAATAATTTAGGAGAATTTATGCATAAGTTAACATGTTGTGCAAATTTTAACAATTTGACACGTTACAGACAAACCATAACCTCCATTAATTAGAGTCTGGGTTGTAATATTCTTAAAAATACTCCCTGCAAAAATTAAGTTTCCATGTGGAAAAAATTACATTTGTAGACCAATCAAGATGGAACATAAAAATTTGAATCTGTGGTATATTAATTTGGTGCAGGTGGATATGGGGAGTAAATTTGATGAGGAGCCTTTGTTCAATGTCGAAAATGTCAGAAAAAGAAATGCAACAAGTCAGATGTTTCAAGGGGTCTCATGTAACGAGTATATTGTGGTAAGTACTTTTGATATGATTACCATAGGTCTAGTGTTCTTCTCTCTTTGTCTCTCTTTCCATTCTTTCATATACATGATGATTACTGCTTTTGGTTTGTTTGTGGAGGTGACATAATGAACGGGTTAGGTAATGGGTCAAAATGGTTGAGGTTGAATTGACCAGGAACGCATTATATCCAAGTATTTTTTTTCCCTTTTTTTAAAAGATATTTTATATATGTAATCAGTTTATCTTGGGAGTTTTGAATAAATTCACCCATTAGGGAAACTTTAGACCCGACTGTGAACAAAATCCGAATGGATCTATACAGGAGTGAATGGGTCGAATTTTTTACCGCTGGTATTTTGCGTGAATTTTCCCCGTTTGCTACACACCAGTTATAATTATATGGTTTTATTTATATGCTTAATGCTGGTTAAAATCTTTTCTTAAAACAAGTTATGCACTGTTTCAACAACTTGAAGATACAGCTTGAGGAAATCTCATGAGAATTTTGCATCTGGGCGAACGCATAAATTTTATTTCCTTTGTATCTACTGTATACAAATCATTCTGATTATTTAGCTGCCATATAATAAGTTTTAAATAGTTAGTTTCACACGAGCTGCAAAAGTGCAAAACTGATTATTAATTTGCAACTGATTAATATAGCAAGTACTCTTGAATCATATTATCTCGACTTTATAGCATCCCATGACTTAAAATATTTCTGTTTGAAGGTTACAATCATCGTGGCTGCTTATGGCTTACATAAACTACCACCCGTCAAAAGCAATGCAGAATTGAAGGAAGCACTGCAAACACTGGCGTCTGTCCCTTCAAGCAAAATTATGGTGAGACGTGTATATATGGTCTTGTTTCTAACCAAGAAACTTTGATTCTTGTGTATTCTTGCTAACTGTTTGATCATTATACAGGCAGCTGTGGTGTTATGGACCCCGCAAAAGAAAGATGATACTTTTTCAGTTCAAGAGTTGCGTAAAAATTATCCACTACTGTACCCTCTGTAGGTAAGCTGCTTCTTTCACTGCTATGCAGTAGTGTTGGTATTTTCTTATTAAATGTATGATCCATATGCATTCAGTTGTTCCAAAATGTTGCTATTTGATCAATTAGTAGATCTAAATCCGTGCTAGAAGTACATATGGCTCAGACGCTGTTTTTCTTCTCGCAGGTAGTCATGATGGCTGAGAGCTGCAGAGTTGCTTACTGGAGGATATTTTAAAGTTTAGAATTTAGGTTGCCGCTTTCTACTAGTTTTTTCAGACATAACATCTATTTATGATTCTATGCATAAAAATATATTCCTAGATTGATATATCATATTTCTATTATGTTGTTTGGTTTCTCTATAACTGTAAGAGGTACAGTTCAGATTCTAAAAAAGTTCTCAAAGTATGCACCACTGCCTCTCTTTATTACTGCGGTGTGATAGAGGTACAGTTTTGACGTTCTAAAAGAAGTTCTTAAAATTTGGATGTTTTATTACATCGTCTTTAGTGGTGAAGCCTTGTGTAATTATCCTCTCAATCAGTTAATACATTCATTTTGTGATAACAAAGCAGTCAGTTGGTATTGGTGACATTGTAGAAAATATGCAGAAGTTGTTAGATTTGAAATAAATTGAAGACAAGTCTCTAGAGATATTCTTAAATAATTAGTTGAGAGATGTTAGGAATTTTGGAGGATTTTCTAGGAATTTTTAAAATGTCATTAACATCGAACCACACTTTCTGTTACAATCAAACTACAATTCAAATCCATTTTTGCAACAAACCAAATGGTCATATTCCCATAAAAATACTCTCAAAAGGTGTTACACTTGTTACAATCCGATCGGAAGCTCTTCCAAACTGAGAATAACATGCTTTGTTGTGAATCACAAACCCGAAAGACAAAAGGTTGTTAGAGGATAATGATTTGATAAAAGTAGTTAAGACTAGCAGTGATATAAATGAAGTGCTTTGGAGATCAATACAGAAAGTGGTGAAGGCCTTACAGAAACCTGTAATAACTGGTGTTATATTAGTTTTGTTGTTGTTGTATGATCATCATTATAGCCGCCTTGCATTGGCTGCTCCGGGTGGGTCTATGGTTTGGAGTTCATATTCTGATTCTTCTAGTTCCTCTTCTGATGATGAAGACTCACAAAGTTATAGGACTCGAAACAAAACCCCAAAGTCAGAAGCGGAAGCTAAGGCATAGATGTATTTTACTACATTTGTTTCTTATGTTACTATGTTCATTTTGTGTTTCTTATATTGAAGAAGCTTCATGTAACAAGACAAGTTTTCTCAAGCTTCAGGTATTCTGATTCTTCAAGAATTGTTGCTGTTTTCTTACAAACCTTAAACACCACATATGTGTTCTATTTTTTTATTAAGCTTCTTAACTAGGATAGGAAAATAGGTTAGAGTTAGACAACCATTGCTTTTAGAGTTTTGAAGTGATCTGCTTGACTTGCGAAGCTAGACTGTATCTTATTTAATGAACAATAGGAGTATTTCCATATTACACTTCTGTTTGTAAGGTTGAGTAATTTTGGCGTCAATAACATGATTTAAGGATCAAAACATTGTATTTCTTGTTTCTGTTAGCCCGAGTCTAGAGATACTAATGGGAGGCATAGTGGCATTCATTGGCCAGTTATTATCATAAATTGCATTTTGATGCATAGTATGATGTGACATGTGCGATAGATATGTGTGTAAACCTAATACCCATTTATGGTCACTAATAACTTTATTCCATCTTCAAGGTTGGATTGCTGGGTACGGCTAAATCACTGCGAAAAATATCTCAATAGGATTGCGAAGACAGCTGATACCTCCACACAAGAGAGCTTGAGGTATATATTACAAGGTAATAAACTAATAATGTTGGTGATTTTGATAAGTAAAAAATATGGGCATCTATTATCCAATCAGAAATCTATTTGCTACTATTTTAAGTTTCTAACCATAAAGGAATCACACACTACCTGTTAACATTTCTATATCATTCTCAGTTTTCCTATAGCGATCAGTTATCAAGGTTAATGCAAATCTGTATGTTTGGCTTTTAGTTATACAAACATGTATGCCTGTAAATACTTTTTCTTGTCTTGGTGTTGCACTAAAATTCCATCATCATGCTCCATATTCTGAGGCAAACATTTGATCCTCTGTGTATGCTCTCCACAGGTTTTTTTTATTGATGTTTAAAATGATTTTTGTATGGTTGCAGGGACAACACAAGCCATGCTTCGACATCCTGACTATTGTGTTTCGTGTTATTCCTCTGTAAGTTACTAGGCTATTTCATTAACCATCTTCGTTTCTGCTTAATAATCAAATAATGTGTCACAAACTGGACCAATTATAAGACCAGACTCGAGTCAAATGTTGACTATCTGAAACTTCGTTGATGATCAAAATGAAAGTTTGGCAGGGCGTTTCCTTGCAAAAGTTTAGTTGTCATGTGCAAAAAACGATATTCGTAGATCAGACAAATGGTAATGAAGTGCATTTTATCGATTTTTAGGCAATTCTTGAGTAGTTGTACTATTTTGGAACTTTGAAAGTCTGGTATTGACATTTATTAACATGGTACAGGTGGATGTGAAGTCGAATGTGAAAGAAGCTGAGAAACTATTTAAAAATATATCTGTTGAAGAAAGGGGTAAATTTGGTGACCAAACTCTGGTCAATGTCAACAACATCAGAAAGGAAATTGCAACAAGTCAATTACCTAATGAGTATATTGGGGTGAGTACTACTGATATGATTGCCATACACATGGTTCTTTCTATTTTATGCGTTGTATATGGTAGTACTTTTTAGAACTGGCAAAGTGGACGGGCTGGGTTCGGTAACGGGTCATAACCGGTTTGATTCTTTTACTTTCTCCAAGTTCTAGATTATTATTTTTGTCTCTAATAATTAGTGTATGTTCGTTAGATATGATTACCGAAATTGCTATGTATCTTACTATCTTGTTATCGGTTTTTAGATGCAGATTTGAACACCCTAAATCTCAATAGTTAGTTTGCAGCCTAAAATTCCTTCTACAAAGAGCTTTTTTGACACAAAACTATTACTGGATATAAGTTACTTATCAACTATACACACCCCAAGCGATTTTACCCAAGGCTAAGTTCGGGGTGTTTTATTTAGAGGAATCGAAGTATTATTCGTAATTGTTACTATATTGCTTTCGAAATCAACAGCTTAAGTAAACAAATGTAAGCAGTTATACTTATTTAGCTAATAGAGAAGCATGCAATCAATCAACCCTTTTTAGTGCAACTTTTTATAGGCTGAAATCAATATAATCATAAAGAGTCGAAATAATGTGCTTACCAACACATACTGGTTCTTGTCTGAGCTAGTCAATATAAAGGAAGGATCTCCATCATCGCCATCAACATCACGATCATCATCCTCATTGTCTTCGTTTTCATTTACAAGTTTAGCATTTTCACCCTTACCCTCATGAGGTAGGTCAAATTTGAATATCATAAGCAGTAAGTATAAGTATTTATAACCAAAATTTCCAGTACTTTTCGGTTGAGATTGTATTTAACTACTGATTATTAAAGCGTTCAGAACTATTTCTTTTGGATCTATGTCTTGAATGATATTGTTTCAATGTATAACAATCGGTGACTGTAAAAATAACGTATGATTAAAGGTTACAATCATCGTCACTGCTAAAGGCCATCATGAATTGCCACCCATCGTAAGCATTGCAGATAT
This sequence comes from Tanacetum coccineum, assembly GCA_026074375.1. NCBI lineage: Eukaryota > Viridiplantae > Streptophyta > Magnoliopsida > Asterales > Asteraceae > Tanacetum > Tanacetum coccineum. Next base: position 95,535 of record BQNB010005436.1, on the reverse strand, counting down.
AAAAAAAAAACTTTGAATATGCTTGCCTCGATTCGTTCAAGCAATATGAAGGTGACACACTACCTTGCTATATGCACTTGTTTTCTACCCCCCTGGATTCATGATTCTTATTCATAACTGTTTGGTCGTTTTACAGGCAGCTCAGGTGCTATAAACACCGCAACAGGATAATGATAATCTCGCTGTAGTTAAGAATATATCATAATTTATAGACGCTTAATAGATGCACAAAATTGTATTCCCTCATAATCTTTGAGATCGGCTTTATAAGTGAATTTGGGATGTTTTTTAGATTGTTTCAATTTATTTTTTTCTTTCTGTGGTCTGATTTATTTTACTTCTTCGATTAAGAAAGAAACTTAAGTTTTCTGACATGAGTCATTGAGTTGCCTGCTTTCTGATTATAATAATCTAAAACTTTTTTTTCCCGTAAAAAGTGAGATTTAAAGAGTAAAATTATGGCATACCATGGACATTTCCCATGGCCACGTAACATGACAATACAGACTTCCATACTAGACACAACATACTAAAACCAAACGAGACATAAAAAAACCAATACTAACTGCAAGCCAGAACAAAAGACTGACAGAACAACAAAGAAAACACCTCTGAATACACCAGTACCAGCAGCATATGAGAGCCAATGTGATATATCCATAGGCCACATTCAATTAGAAACTGTCAAAGGAAACATAGCAGCGGTACCGGTACCAGTAAAGGACCATACCAGTAATCAAGACCATATCCCCAGACAAACAAAACGCAACCAATTCAGGATTCTACAAACTCAATCACTATGACCAGGAAACTATCCTTATGTAGTTACTATCATTTACTACAAGAATCAACATACACCAAATGAATGTCACCTAACCGCTACTAAGGCCTTCCCTACTCTAATCCTGAGTCAAAGTTAATGAGTAATCATTTCATGTTCACACATAAGCATTTACATATTCGAAGTTTGATAAACTTATGTTTGTATCTACAGATGATCCAAAGTAACCGCCAAGCATGATGAATTGAGAATGTAATGAAGCAAAGAACGCTAACAAGATTTCAACATGTAATGAACATCTAAAAGGCTTGTCATTATTAATCACACAAGCAATAAGGCATCTATCAATGGAATAATAAAAGTCACATTAAACATGATAGTAATACAGATTTCACTGACCTTGCCACAAATCAAATATTTTAAAAATATGTAGCATATACCGCATCTACAATCGCATAAGATTCTATAAATGACATTACTTAACATTAAATCAGCGATAAAAAAACTAAAATAGATGAAAGTGATTTTTTCACACCTTAACTACAGAATAGGCCCCTCCCTCCTTAGGTAACATATCACTTTGCTAATCCTCACCTTGAAAAGTGGCCTTCATCTATTTGATCAATTATTGTTAGAATATATATGTAAATCCGAGTGAGCAAGTAGAAGTAGCGATTCCTTGTAAGAGCCCATGAAGACTGAGCCCTCTTCTCCCAAAATCCCAAGATTCTTGATTTGTTGTGAGGAGGGGTTATAAACATTAAGTGTGGTAAACTGTCCATCCGCATTTGGAATTTCAAATATAGGTTCACCATTCTTCCTAAATCCAAATAGCGTATATAATGGTGCGCGAATGGAGAATAGCTTTCTAAAAGACGAATCATGCTCCATCACCCATACACCGCAACATCCTGCTCCTTGTACCTTAATGGACCCGTACACAACAAGAGACTCATTTAGCTTAGAAACAGAGCAATGTGAGCACAACTCCTTTGTTAAGCTATCCGGTAGCTCTACCACTTTGAATTTCTTGGTAATCAAATCAAATGACACAACCATATCATTTGTGGCAGATTCACCATCATCAGTAAAAGTTTTTTCATAAGCACCCCAATAGATAAACCTATCTATAACAACCTGAGCTTGTGAGTCGAGTTTAATTGACTGACGAGGCAATTTACCACTTGGAATCACATTCCAAACACCCGAACTCAATGTAAAAACTTCAACATAGCGAGGCTTGTTACATGGGGAGACAATCTTCACAACGGTAGGATCTTTAGTAACGGGACAGACCCCGAAACCAAACATAAGCTGCTTAAAAAGAGGGTAAGTTAGAGTCTGCCGATTCATCTGATAGTAATGTGGGAGAGCAATACCAAATGATTTTCGGATTGAAGGGTTCCAAATAACAATCATCCATTTACCATAACCTTTATGCAAACCAAACAAACACAGTAATCCATGACACGTACCAACAATATACGATACGATTAGTTTAAGCAGAGGAGACAAAACAAATGGAGCGAACTCTGGTTGAACCTCAAAAGTTTCGTTATCATCGTCTACCAAACAAATTTTATCAAATTTGTAGCGTAGAATAAAACTATGTGGGTGCGTGTGGCGGGCGCCGTAACCTGCAATAAACTCAGAGGAGTCGATAAAAGACTTCCATCGTTTCGAAACTGACCTGAATTGAACCAACGACTTGACATTGGAAACTTTTTTAATGATTTCCTGTTGGATGTCGAAGGGAATGTTGTCTGACATTGTTCAAATTTTCTAGGGTTTTATTCTAGGGTTTATGTAATGAACAAGAATTGGGAAAATTTTAGGTGTTATTACTGTATATCTTATTTATCATTGCGGAAGACGCCAAAAAAAAAATTGGAAAAAACACTAGCCCAAATAGTGGATAAAACATTAGCCTAAAATCTGACCCAACACTAGCCTAAAACAAAAAATAAATAATCCACTGACCCAAAATGAAAAAGCAAAACTTACAAAACGGATCTTCAATTTTTAACTATTTACGATTTTTTTTATAATACTTTAATTTTTATCAAATATATACTCCCTTCGTCCCATATTAAATGTCCACTTTGACTTTTTATTGTTTTTCTTTTTCAACTTTGACATTAAATATTTTTATTTGTGTTATATAATACTTGATGTAAAATATATGAATGGATTGAGTTTTAAATGTATTTTCATTTGGTATAATTTTCATCAAAGTAAAAATTTTTTTTATTTTTTTTATTTTTAATTAACACATAAAAAATTATTTTAAGGTCAAAGTGTAAAAAGAAAACTGCAAAAACCAACTACACGAACATTGAATATGCGGACTGGAGATGTAAAAACATATCTACTACCGATCCATTCGATAAAAAATACCATGAACCTCGAAAAAGATTTATGAATGTGAGCAAATGTTGGATTTTATACTCAATAGTTAGAAAAAAAAAAAAACTTACAAAACCGTGCACCCGTCAAAACATTATACCTACAAACGACTTTCAGAATAAAATAAACTTTATTAACACACCTGTACGCATATCAAACACTACAGAATCATTTACGAAATAAGAAACAATACACGCAGCGGACAGACCTTCGATTGCGAACCAAATCTACAGCCCAATTTATGGCACGAGGGCTATACTGGACATCAAGACCGTACGATTTATAACTAACAAATTGCTCCGTTCTACATATATATATATCATAAAAAAGTAATCAACATTCAAACAACACACCGTACCCTAAACAGCCTAATTCAATTCACGGTATTCAATACACCAAAAACCATTTGAACAAATAATAAAAACAAGCTGTGAGAACACCCTTAGTTTATGAAAAAAAATACCCATTAAGTGATAAAAATATACAAAACCCAAACCCCTAGAGTTACAAAATATCAGCGCCAAGCCGCAAAAACGCCTCCCCCGGCCCCAGGGATTTTTTGCAACTCGTTTTTTAGTATTTGGGGTAAATTTTTTAGATTATCTAATTTTCCGCCGCAACGCGCGGGTTGTTTTGCATCTCGTTTTTTAGTATTTGGGAAATTTTTAGATGTTATTTTTTTAGTGTTTGGGCCAAAAAATATCAATTGGGTTTGGGACATTGGGTATGGACCCGGTAAAAGTCCATATTAATCACCCTACAATTATGTAGCCGGTGACATTGCATTTTTTTTCTTATGCTTTTTTCTTTATTTAATAGATTGGAAAAATGCTAAACATTATATTTAAGATTTTTAAAGATGCATGATATTTTGTATTGAGTAATGACTAGCACTTTAGCACGTACTCGCGTGATGCGGCGACGGGTACCATATGATTAACCGAAAAAAACAAAAAGAAAATAATCATGATCATGTCCGGTTCACTCATTTTTATATGTTCCGGCCAGTCCTCCCTCTAGTTTGTTTTCAGACGACATTTATTTGTTAGCCGAAACGGTGGCCACTCATGTTTCTGGTTGAACCCGTTAGTCCGATCCGGTTTTTAAAACTATATGTATCAGCATATAAATTGTATGAAGTTTTTTGTGTATTTTGTTATTTGTACAATGTGTATAATAATATGTACTTTTCATTTTAGGAGTGTTATAAAATAATATTAATTAGTGTGTTTAATGGATTAAGGAGGCATTTTAAGAACAATACTAAATGTGTTGATCAGTCAATGAGTTTGTGTTTATGCATTGGTTTATTGTACATATTGCATTATCTATTATACTTAAAGATTGGGTTCCCCTATTTAATGTGGAGGCTTCAAGAGGAATACCCCATGCTTCTATAGTTGTACAAAAAATCCTGAGAATTATACAAAATTCAATACAATAATTCCAAATGAATGTGGAGGTACTCATAAATTTTCGGTTGAAAAAGTTAAGGAGATGAAAGACGAAGTTGAAAAGTTGCAACAATAAGTTTAGCATAATAAGTGACCTAATAAGTTTCATCTAGAAAAATGCTTTAAAAAAGACATAAGTAAGAAGGGAACAAATGAAAGAGTTGGTGTGTGCTTATATCTCAACCATTGGACGGCAGCATCCCCACTTTTTCTTTTGCTTCTTCCTCATCTTTATGAAAAACACCAATTTTTTTGCAGACTATACGCGCCTAGAGCCTCATGATTAAAAAGGTATTCTCCTGCTTTATAATTAACTTACGTATCCTATGACTCTTTTTCTCTACAACATCTTTAGTTTTGATTTGTGGTTCCTATTATTAGATCATAATAACAGCTGCAAGGTGATGGTGGTCTTCAAAGGCTACAAGGTGATGCTTTTAGATTGACGTTTATATTATATGGACTAAATTAGCAGGAAGAAGATGTGGCGCGTGACATGCATGAATATTGTTATTTATCTTAGATTATTGCTTCGTATCATTATTGTTCTTTATGAGATTTAAGCATTTGTATTTTTTATTTTATTATGCTTTAATTTGTAAGTGTTTATCGTCAACATTCACGCACAAGGTTTGTCATCATAACTTTTAGAATTAAATTTCATATATCGTGGCATTTTTTAATGCATTTTGGTAATTTATGTGTGAAGTTGAATATTACAAATCAAAAGTATAAATGAGAAGGCATTGTTAAAGCGGTATAAGAAGAAACAAAAGTAGCAAACTCAACGAAGTAGAGGATGGTTTGGTAACAATAATTAAATAATGTGTAGTTAACTAAATATTCTTGAGACATAATTCATTTTCTACACTAATTATATAATTATATAAATAAGTTGTTTTATATCACTAGATTGGTCTAGCAACATGTATGGGGATTTTTGTTACTATTGAAGGGTACAAAACAAGATATGTTGGCGTCTGTATTTGTTCATGAGTACAAAAAGGTATGAGGGTGTTTGCAAGTGAGCTAGGGTGATGAGATATTCAAATTTTACAATCATTTATCATTACGGAAGACGCCAAAAACAGTGAAAAAAACACTAGCCCAAACAGTAGATAAAACACTAGCCCAAAATCTGGCCCAACACTAGCCCAAAATAAAAAAAATAAATAATCCACCGACCCAAAATGGAAAAGCAAAACTTAAAAAACGGAACTTTAACTTTTAACTATTTACGAATTTTTTATATAATACTTTATTTTTTATCAAATATATACTCCATCCGTCACATATTAAATGTCCACTTTGACTTTTTAAAGTTTTTCTTTTTCAACTTTGACTTTAAATATTTTTATTTGTGTTATATAACACTTGATGTAAAATATATGAATGGATTGAGTTTTAAATGTATTTTCATTTGGTATAATTTTCATCAAGTATTATATTAACAAAAAAAATTATTTAAGGTCAAAGTTTAAAAAGAAAGACTGCAAAAGTCAAAACTGAACATTTAATATGGGACGGAGGTAGTAATACATATCTACCGATTCATTCGGATAAAAAATACCCGCGAAAAAATCTTTAAATTGCGAACAAAATGTTGAAGTTTAATATAAATAGGTTGAAAAAAAAACTTACAAACCGTACCCTCAACTTTTAACTATTTACGACTTTCTTATATAATAAATTTATTTATCACATATGTAACGCATATCCACCGATTCATTCAGATAAAACAATACACGCGGAAAGATCTTCGAATTGCGAACAAAACGAGCCAAATATTGCAATGCTTCTGACATACGTACGATTTTATAAAAAATGTTGCCGTTTAATATATATATTTTAAAAAAGTATACTTTCAAAACACACCCTAAACTGCCTAATCAATTCACGGTATTCAATACACAAAATTGGCTCAAAAATCAGTATCTTGTAACTTTGTAACTTCTAGCTCCTTGCTAGTTTCGTTTTAATAAAATTTCTGCCGTTAAAAAAAAATACACAAAAAACCCTTTGAAAAATATAAAACAAGCTGTGAGAACACCTCTTAGTTATGAAAAAAAATACCCCCTTGAGTATAAAAAATAGCATAAACCAACCCCTAAGTTACAAAATAGCTCCGCCGCAACGCGCGGGTTGTTTTGCATCTCGTTTTTTAGTATTTGGGAAATTTTTAGATGTTATTTTTTTAGTGTTCGGGCCAAAAAATATCAATTGGGACATTGGGTATGGACCCGGTAAAAGTCCATATTAATCACCGTACATTTATGTAGCCGGTGACATTGCATTTTTTTTCTTATGCTTTTTTCTTTATTTAATAGATTGGAAAAATGCTAAACATTATATTTAAGATTTTTAAAGATGCATGATATTTTGTATTGAGTAATGACTAGCACTCTAGCATGTACTCGCGTGATGCGGTGACGGGTACCATATGATTAACCGGAAAAAACAAAAAGAAAATAATCATGATCATGCCCGGTTCACTCATTTTTATATGTTTTGGCCAGTCCTCCCTCTAGTTTGTTTTCGGAAGACTTTTATTTGTTAGCCTAAATGGTGGCCACTCATGTTTCCGGTTGAACTCGTTAGTCCGATCCGGTTTTTAAAACTATATGTATCAGCATATAAATTGTATGAAGTTTTTTGTGTATTTTGTTAGTTTGTACAATGTGTATAATAATATGTACTTTTCATTTTAGGAGTGTTATAAAACAATATTAATTAGTGTGTTTAATGGATTAATGAGGCATTTTAAGAATAATATTAAATGTGTTGATCATTCAATGAGTTTGTGTTTATGCATTGGTTTATTGTATATATTGCATTATCTATTATACTTAAAGATTGGGTTCCCCTATTTAATGTGGAGGCTTCAAGAGGAATACCCCATGCTTCTATAGTTGTACGAAAAATCCTGAGAATTATACAAAATTCAATACAATAATTCCAAATGAATGTGGAGGTATTCATAAATTTTCGGTTGAAAAAGTTAAAGAGATGGAAGACGAAGTTGAAAAGTTGCAATAATAAGTTTAGCATAATAATGACCTAATAAGTTTCATCTAGAAAAACGCTTTAAAAAGGACATAAGTAAGAAGGGAACAAATGAAAGGGTTGGTGTGTGCTTATATCTCAACCATTGGCCGGCAACATCCCCACTTTTTCTTTTGCTTCTTCCTCATCTTTATGAAAAACACCAATTTAGTGCAGACTATACGCGCCTAGAGCCTCTTGATTAAAAAGGTATTCTCCTGCTTTATAATTAACTTACGTATCCTATGACTCTTTTTTCTCTACAACATCTTTAGTTTTGATTTGTGGTTCCTATTATTAGATCATAATAACGGCTGCAAGGTGATGGTGGTCTTCAAAGGCTACAAGGTGATGCATTTAGATTGACGTTTATATTATATGGACTAAATTAGCAGGAAGAAGATGTGGCGCGTGACATGCATGAATATTGTTATTTATTTTAGATTATTGCTTCGTATCATTATTGTTCTTTATGAGATTTAAGCATTTTTATTTTTTATTTTATTATGCTTTAATTTGTAAGTGTTTATCGTCGACATTCACGCACAAGGTTTGTCATCATAATTTTTAGAATTAAATTTCATATATCGTGGCATTTTTAATGCGTTTTGGTAATTTATGTGTGAAGTTGAATATTACAAATCAAAAGTATAAATGAGAATGCATTGTTAGAGCGGTATAAGAAGAAACAAAAGTAGCAAACTCAACGACGTGGGGGATGGTTTGGTAACAATAATTAAATAATGTGTAGTTAACTAAATATTCTTGAGACAATCATTTTCTACACTAATTATATAATTATATAAATAAGTTGTTTATATATCACTAGATTGGTCTAGCAACAGGTATGGGGATTTTTGTTACGGGTACAAAACAAGATATGTTGGCGTCTGTATTTGTTCATAAGTACAACAAGGTATGGAGGTGTTTGCAAGTGAGCTAGGGTGATGAGATATTCAAATTTTACAATCGTTGTTTGGTAATATCTTTTGATGTCATTTTAATTCATTGAGTTTTTTCATAACCTACTACTAAACTAATATATTCCATTCATCTTATATCCAGGTGACAATTTGGTCTAACTGATATATTAATTTTAGTAACCAAGACAAATCATTCAAGAAATCAATGATAAAACACGTATAGGATAAAGTCAGAGTTTAAGAATGATACATTAATATAATTGTGTTTCAACTTTTAATAGCAAGTAGCACCTTGAAATTGTCAATTCGTGAGAGTGAATATGCAAGCAATGTGAATGGTTTAGATTATTTTGTGAAAAATGAAAAAGCATATGCTTTTAGCTCGAAATCGTCTGTTAATCATATAATAATAGATAAAAGAAGTTGAGTTTTATACACAAGCAAAGTTCATATTTTTATCGAAAAACAAAGCCCGTGCATCGCACGGGTCGTAATCGTAAAAATTATAATTTCAGGAATATGTTTAGTTAAAAAATTTAATGCATGTAGCAAAATCTAATAATAATTTAATTTCTAACTTGTGTGAAGTGAACTATTAATAAGATTGAAAACTTAATAAAAATAAAACTTTAAACAGAAAAATAATGAATAAAAATCAATTCTTTCAAGAATTGAACCTTTGAATTTACTATTATGCTAGGGTTATCTTCTGTTTCAAAAATATGAATTTGTTTATATAAACAAGGTGTTTAATTTTATTTCTTCTCGTTCACGACCTTAATTTTTTAAATTAAATGAAGAGAGAGATACATTTTTGGTTTATATGTATTATAGATATTCAGGCTATAACTATAATTCATCGTCTAAATACTCACACAGTCTAATACATAAAAAATCATTATTGTACAATTATATAGTGTGAAAAACAAAAGAAAATAAACATAATAATAATACAGATTCAATGAACAAAACAATAGTAACAAGAGATATGAAATAAAAACGTAATCATATAAACCTTGGAGACTAGACGAGCCTAAATGCTACGGTCTGGGCCTATAACCTATATATCTAACATCCCCCTTCAAACTCACAATGCCGCAGTGATGAACATTGGGAGTTTGTCGAACAAAAAATAAGCTAAAACTGATAAAAAAACAAAAAACGGAGTGTCCCAGAGTGCAAACTCGGTGCTAGACGGAGTCTCATTCCGATGTAATCCAAACTGTAACAAGGCGACATCAGTCAAGTCTAAACAGACGGATAAAAGTCATTACAAAACCAAATCAAAGCAACATAAATACGGAGAGAACGAGAGTAGAAAAGATTCATACATATTTAGACAGATGCAGAGCACATAATTACACATACACGGAGATGAACAAGAGTAGATCAGACAGACATATTCTGGCAGAGAGATTCGAATAAAGGTAGATGAAGAGTAGATTCTGGCACACATCAGACATGTGCAAATTAAGGCAAACATATCCGAACAAAGGTAGACGAATAGCAGATTCAGGCAGACAACAGACATATGCATAACCAAATAAAACCAGATAAAATTAGACAGATGCAGAGTTGTAACCAGGCGTAATCAAAACCAGACAAATCCGGTTGATATATGCAGAACCATGATGTAACCAGATGTAAAACCATAACCAATACAAGTGATTATTCTGCGATAGCAAGCAAATGACAGAAAGTTCGAGTAGACTTTGCAACGACAACCGAAAACATTAACCGACAAAGTTATTCTTCCTATTAATTTCATCAACCAATCAAAATTTACCAATATAGTATTTCTTATTAATATAGTTTAATTCCAGGATATACTTGCGACATGAACCAATCAAACAAAAAAATTATTTTTCTTTTTGTTCATAGCTCTTGATATCATGTAAAAATCAAAAGAAAACTGAAAATATTATCAAATTCAATGAACAAACAGTGCAAGAGACTAAATAGAAACGTAACATATTAAACCCTAAAGACTAGACAAACCTAGATGGCTACGGGCTGAGCCTATAAACCTTATTGTAATAAACAACAAGACACTATGACAAATACTCAGTCCGTTATGACTGGGGTCCATTTTGCACATTCACGGGCTCACCCGTTTAGGGGCCAGCCCGATTTTAGTTTTTTTTTAATTATTTTTTTTAATTTGTATGCACAAAGTAAGAGGGAAAAAAATATTGCAAAAGTTCTGATTTATTCAGATAAAAAAAATACCCGCGGAAACATCTTCGATACCTAATAACTTTAAAATAATCGATATGGTCACAAACGTACAACCCATTATCATCATACCAGGCTCTCAGAGCTTGTTTCAATCCATATAGAGCTTTCCTTAGACGGTAAACTTTGTCTGGATGATCAGAATCAACGAATCCGTCTGGTTGTACAACATAAACCTCCTCCTTCAATGGACCATTAAGAAATCCGTCTGGTTCTATCCATGCAGAATCAGCCATTGCTTCCTTAATGTTTTTCGGTTCAACATTACTCACGGTGAGTGCGAACATACACATTTCAGGATCTGTTGCAAGTTGTCGTCTTGTTTGCACTGGCTTGGATGGATTTCCACGAACTTGAGTTAACGGGTGATCTTTTGTCCATCGGTATTTTGAATCTTGAGGTTGATTGAAGGTATGCACAATTGAATTACCAATATTGCGTAAGGAAGACTCAGCATGTTCGTGTGCTGGTGTACAGAAAGGATTGGTAAATTCTGCTTGATTATCGTTGTTTTCCTCAGCATGAACTTGTGAGACCATGTAAAAGCATAGCCATCCAAGGGAGGATCAATAAAACTATTCGAAGAGATAAAATTATTAAAAGCTGCGGCACCTTGTTGGTTAAAGATAGAACCGAATCTTTCGCGTTCCGAACGAACTTCATTGAAATCGCCCATGAGGACCGTCTCCCCATCCCATCTGTTAATGAGAAGATGAAGGTAGTCTCATAAATCCCGTTTCTCGGACAACTCTTGGGGAGCATAAACTGAAATAATAAGGAGCTTTGTAGAAGTTGGGATCCAAGTACCCATGAAAGCAACAAAATAATCAGATTTGGAAACATGATATTTGACAAACATATTAGGATCCCAAATACAAACAATGCCTCCTGAATAACCGACTGAGGACATTATTATTATCTACTATTTTTACTTAGTTTTATAATTACTGTTAACTTGACTCACAATCTTAAGAGAGTTGAATTATTTTACCTTCATCTAATACGTTTTCACATTACTGTATTACACATTCACGGACAAATTCACTGTCGTTTTGACAGTGGATCTACAGTGCTACAGTAACGGGCTCCCATTTTGGGCCAGCCCGATTTTGGTTTTTTTTTTTAAATTATTTTGTTTTTGTTTTTTTTATAAAAAATTTGTATGCACAAAGTAGGAGGGAAAAAAATATTACAAAGTTCCGATTTATTCAGATAAAAAAAATACCCGCGGAAACATCTTCGATACCTAATAACTTTAAAATAATCGATATGGTCACAAACGTACAACCCATTATATTAAAAAAAAACCATATAGCAAAAAAAAACAACACTTTAAACATGAGACCCAACACATAAGCCATATAATAAAAAATTATTACTAATATACACATTTGTCGACAAATTAGCCTAAAATTCGCATAAAATGTGGCCCAAAGTAAAAAAAAAAATACAAAACGGACCCTCACCTTTTAACTATTTACGATTTTCCTACACAAAAATTCCCGTAAAAAAATTTACAAAACCGTCCCAAAAAAAGAAAATATTCGGGAAAATATTAGCCCGTCCCAACGCAAATTTTTTTTCCCCGAATCATACAAAAAAAGAAAATATTAAAAATTAGCCCCGCCTAACGCATCAACAAAAAGAAAAACCCCTCGAAACGTAAAAAAATTTATTCGGGAAAAAATTAGCCCCGCCGCAACGCGCAGATTCATTTGCTTGTTATCTAACACTATGTATTTTCTCTTTTCAAATTATCACCTATCACTTTTAAAATTCACCAATCAAATTAAATATACTTGCTAATTGGATATAAAAATCAATTTTCTTTTAAATCTTATTAACAAGATAAGGAAATTCCTAGGTTGTGCATAAGGAGTTTTAGTTTGACTATTGCATTTTCGAAAGGTACTTAATAAATCATGGTACTTCATTTTATTTACTAACAAAAGTACAAAGCTTATGAAATAGGAGAACATAAACAAATTTCAACATTCACCATCCATTGTTGTAATGAGTGTCTTTCGCTCCATCTTTGCCGCTACATCACTCAAAGTAGACTTTGCCTTTTTTGATTCTTCAGCTAACTAGTTAAGCATTCACGAGACAACAAACTCAATAATCAATCTTGCTCTAGTACAATCTTGGTGACAGGCACGACTTTTTCGACATGATTGTACCCGAAGGAACAAATTAAACAATCTTAGGTAAAAAATATATGATTACATACACGACACGCACGGAACCATGGAACTGATTTTCATTTTCTTCGATAGACTTCGAGCTTCACTAACGACATTTTTGATGAGTTCTAACGAACTAAAAATTGGTTTGAACTGTGCAATTTATTAGGGTTTATATTTATTTTCATGGCATCCAGTTATTCTTTTACTTGCTTCACGACAAGCATCCAGTGAAATGTTTTTCCCACAAATAGATATTTGGAGTTATAAGCAATTTAACTTCTAACATCAGAAAGGAAACTAGCATTTTTGAATTAATGTTTGAAAGGAATTAAGCAAACGACATTTGATGGTACGTTATACCGTGTTTTAAATTTAACTTCCATCTAATTCATTACAGCAATTTGATTATTGAAGTTCTTAATATGAGAGTATTGTGTCCGTATATATATATACGTGGTAACTTTTCATAAGTTGACGCGTGTTTATGGGTGCAACAGTAGAAACTTCCTTTTTAGATATATTTGTAATACCTATTTTGTTATAACGAGGATGATATAGCCCGCGCTTCGCTGCGGGTTTATACGTTTTGTTTGTTTCATTGCGCAATTATAAATATATTAAAATGCTCTAGAAATGTTTTCTAATAACCGCTAGTTATGTTTCGTTTGTTCATTATAAATGTTTTGAAAAGTCACGTGTCTTGCATTTGTAAACCGGTGTAAAAATCAGAAAAGTAATAATAATTACTAGTATATCTTTTGTTTCATTATAAATGTTTGGGACGGAAGTAGTATATAAAAAAGTCGTAAATATAAAAACTTAAGATAATTTTTGTAACTTGTTGCGTAGTTTTGGGAGTTGGTTTGTAACTTTTTCATTTTAGATTTGAGCCTTGTATTGGGTCAAGCCTTAAGTCCACATCAAAACGACATCGTTAGCCGCCGTTTATGAACAGCAAATATTTTTTTTATCTCGCGCGACGGCGCTATTTTATAACTTAGGGTTGATTTATGCTATTTTTATACTCAAGAGGGTATTTTTTTTTTCTTCTTTTTTTAGCTAAGAGGTGTTCTCATAGCATGTTCTTTATTTTTCCAAAGGTTTTTTAAGTATTGAATACCGTGAATTGATTAGATAGTTTAGGGTGTGTTTTGAAAGTATATTTTAAATATATATATATATTAAAATGCTACATTTTTTATAAAATTGTACGTATATAAAAAGTATTGCAATATTCGGCTCGTTTTTTTCGCAATTCGAAGATCTTTCCGCGTGTATTTTTTTATTTGAATGAATCGTTGGATATGCGTTATATATGTGATAAATAAAGTTTAGTATATAAAAGATTCGTAAATAGGTAAAAGTTGAGGTACGGTTTGTAAGTTTTTTTTCATATTTATATTAAACTTCAACATTTTTTATAAAATCGTGCGTATTTGAGAAGCATTGCAATATTGTGCTCCATATACCTATCTATACTCAAACAAATACCCACTATTATACCCAATACCTAAAATTTAATCAATTTCTCACTTGTTATAAACCCTTAGGCGGATCCAACATATAAACACAAGAATAAATCTTAAAACCCCACTAGTATTACTCCTTCCTAGTTAATAACCAACACCAAGTACTCTTCTACTCCATTTCTCTAGAAATTATCTAATCTCCTTGTCCTCCTTGTACCCTAAACCGTCCCCCTCCTAGGGAGGAGGAGAAGTCTTACACAATGTCCTTATACCACTTCCTTGGTCCATGGTTTCTACAATACTTCTAGCTACAAATAGAAAGTCATAGGAAGTTATACTCTCATTAACAAGTAAACAAAACACACAACGCTCTCTATTCCCTCAAACTGTCATAGGCTCATAAATCACTCTCAAATAATTCCAAGTGTTGATTTTCAAAGAACAAGTGTACTAGTGTTCTTATGTATTATATCTAAGGTGATCCAAGGTGTATTGGAAGCTTGGGTGATAATTTTAGCAAGGTTTTAATATCATAAAGATATTTTAAAATTATTAGGGTTTCAAGTGGAATTAGGGTTTTCTTAGAAGTATTTAGGGTTAAATACTTTGTTTGATTTGTTGTAGCATCTTCTTCACCTTTTTCATATAGGTCAAACATATCCCCCTAATCTCTTCTTAACTATTCATTTTACTTATTTTATATACTTGTTTATTATTAATCACCACCTAGGGTTTTGTTGTGTTTTTTTTGTTTTTTGTTATGGTTTATAAATAAAACAAGCATGTGCAAGGTTCGACTAATTTTTTCTTATGGTAAATGATGTTTAAAATGCAAAACACACTTATATAATGTGGATTAATTTATAAATTTAATGGATAAGTTAATTGTTATTATTTTTTTGCGAAAAGTTTATATATAATAATATATTTTCATGAAACACTTTACTTTGGACACAAATGAGGACACAATTTAGAGGACCTAAAATGTACCAAAGGGTGTTAGAAAGTAATAGTAGAGACTTGATACAAGTTGTACCCAAGTAATGAAATATGAAAAC
The DNA here is from genome assembly GCA_026074375.1 of Tanacetum coccineum. Classification (NCBI taxonomy): domain Eukaryota; kingdom Viridiplantae; phylum Streptophyta; class Magnoliopsida; order Asterales; family Asteraceae; genus Tanacetum; species Tanacetum coccineum. Next base: position 79,981 of record BQNB010005436.1, on the reverse strand, counting down.
TAGTTAAGTGAGTTATATTATATATATATATATATAATATATATATTTATATATATATACAAACTGTTTTAAGGATTCTGTCAAGATTCGAATTTTTTAAAATTATAACACCTACTTAGTTAAATAGTACTCTTCATGAGGATTGCAAGCATATAAAGAACTTGAAAACTGAGCTATAACGAAGAAGTTATGAATTTTACGAGTTTACAATAATTAAATATATAAAAGTGATTTTATAAAAATAGTTTTATAAAAATTGACACAGATTCAAAAATGATAAAATTTTATAAATATTTTATTATGATAAAGAATCTCAATAGGAAATCGTGCATATAAAGAACTCTAAAAACGAAATTAAAATGAAGGAGTTACGGGTTTTGAAAGATTTAAGTTTATAAAAATAGTTTTATATACACATTTTGAATATACTGTTTTGACTAATATTTTTATAAAAACAATGAGTATTTATTTGAATAAATTATTTCGTCACAATTTCATACATATAAAGAACACGCGAAACGGAGTTAAAATGAGCAAGTTACGAGTTTTTAAAAATTTCGGATAAATAGAAATTACAAAAACTAATTTATTTTTATAAATAATTTTCTATAATTTTTAAAAAAATATAACATTCTGATGGAAATATATAAAGTGGTTTACGAATGTTTCTGGGTCCGTTCAGGCTATAAAAACGTTAAGAAATATTGTAGTATCAATTATATAATGTTTATATACGTTTTGAACTTTATCAATATTATTTTATAAAATATTTAAACTATTTATATAACATCATTATATAAAACAATAAAAATATAAATCAAGTAATTTTAATAAATAAATGCAATGTCGAAACAATTAATATTTTTCTTTACGGATACATATACGTAGACATTTATTTGGCAAATATAATTTAAATAATGTTTTGACTTTTAAATTAAACAAAAACTATTAGGTGGTGATATAACTCTATAACTTACAATGTTGTATTTATATTATATACATTATACTTATACGACCTATAATTAATTAGGTTGCATTTCAGATCGTTTGCGACGATTACTTTGTTGATTTTGGGATAATCACTACTTTCACTAGAGGTGAAAAAAAAATTTTTTGTTATAGCCTTTTCACTTGTTTTACATTTACTTTACAAATCTAGGAGAAGAATACGTACTTGTTACTTGTTTGCATGTCCATTTACAATCACTTTTACATACTCTTCTACATACTTGTTTACATACTTATTTACATACTTGATTTTGTAACTCATTTATACACTCGGATATATAAATGTTTACAAACTCATTACATGATTGATTACAAACTTATTTTCATATCTCACGGTGAGATACAATACTTGTTTTACTGTATGGATAACAACTTTTTTACTTTTACTCGAATGAGTACGGATAGCTTACGTGGATTGAACTGTTAATAGTCGGAGGTTAAACCCGAATTGTTATAAGATGATCTATTTTGAGGACTTGACAATCCCCGTTCAGGTGAGTAGCTCTCACTAGTTCGAGATCGAACTAACGAACTTATACCATATCGGATCACGGCTGGCTTGGTGTCTACAGGGCCAACGACTACATACTGGAACTCTTACTGTCCTTGAATAAAGTTGCATACTTTTAAGTCTAAGCCTCAGTTTCATGAACTTAAAGTAATCGTAATCACTCCTTACAATACATACTTGAAACATTTCGTGATATTTTGCTCATTACAATACATACTTGAAACATTTTTGAGATATTGCGTTCATTACAATTATCATCTTTAATCAATTGCAGTCCACCTTTTATACAAATCCTTGATTCCAACAATTTAACAAACACATTTTTGGGTGGTTCGTGTTTACATGCATTGTAAGAAAACCTATATATTTGAGTTTATGCGTTGCAAGTCTTGTATGGGCGGGACTTGTAACACAGTAAATTTGTATATGTAGTTTTTGTGATTTACATTTACATTTACAAAAATCTATGAACTCACCAACTTTATGTTGACACTTTTAAGCATGTTTTTCTCAGGTGAATTAGATGCTTGACATAACTGATGTGTATTGGAGTCCAAACTTTATGAGATTTCATTTCAAATGACACATTTAGAGGTCGTTCTCTCATAGCTTGTGCAAAGGTACTCATGAAGTAACGCTCCCGGACATACTTTCCGCTGCGACCCATGTTGGGGGTGTTACAATACAACAATGATTTATTATGTAGTATAGATGAGTAAGGTATAAAAGTGTTTTCGAAAAGTATTTTTGACACATGCTCATTTTGTTGTCCTTACTTCAATTTTCTGCAATACAAAAAAAAAGATTATATAAACGTCAACAAGTGACCTCTATAAACTTATTATCTGATAGCTTTCACGGGCTTCTTGCCGCGTATCATTCATTCTTTATAATGATTGTGCAATTTTATGTCTTCGTATGTAAATGAATAACACTAGATCAATAAGGAAATTATGGGTTGTGATATATAATCCTATACTAACAAGCTTGAAAAATAAAAGTAATTGTCAATACATTCTTATGTGTGCGTATTCTGGGCTGTGATATATAATCTTTAACTGATTTATTATTAGGTTGTGATATATGTTGTTTACAGATTTAGTATTGGGTTGCCGTAAAAAAACTAATTTATTTTTTACGCGTGAACCATGCAACGCACGGGTATTACACTAGTTCCTTATGGGTGGATAATGATTATTGCCTAAAGCACCCGAGATTATGGTGTTCCTGCTAATTCACACCTTTTGTGGATTTACACTTAATTCTGAAATTTAAAAAGGAACTAACAAGATCATGCGTATTTTCTTTTTTTTTTGTCTACCAAAATTTTCAACCAAGTTTTTTAAAGTTTAACCAAACTAATTCAACTTTGACTTTTATTATCTAATATGAACTCGATTTTGCAATTGAGTTCTTTTATTTTTAATTAAAACATCCATTTGTCTAATTTGTATCTTCTCATATTATATAATAGATGTAATTGTGTAAGTATCAAATGAGAAATAAAAGTAAAATGATAAAAATGAGAAATAACAACAGCCGCACATTTCATATGCACCTACAAAATAAGATGCATCATCATGAAATTCTCCTTCTTCATCGTTAGAGCAATATCACTTAGAGGTAGTTCAAACCTCTCAGTGGCTACATTTCCTTGGTTAATTAAGCACACATAATCTAAATCCTTATAGCATAATGTGTCCTAATAGAGAAGGTATCACCACTGATTGAACTCTACCATTTATAACAAGAAGACTCTAGAGATATCACACACCTAGACTATATTTCCTCCATTGCAATATTTATTCTGAAAACTAATGTATGCTACATCCTCATAGCAAGCATCAAAACTACTACTTAGCACAAGAGCGATCATCTAGAAAAAGATCACATAAAGTCTTATCCGTAACACTACCCATCATGGATCTAAATTCATTGTTAAACAGGTAGTCTCATGACTCACCTAATTTAAATCAATGAATATGGATCCCATCTCAAAGTGCATAACTCATATCACTAAAAAACTGCTTACAACTCACATAGACTAAAAAGCAAACACCTCCAATGTTTCCATTAGATGATTTGTCCAATTCAGACCTAATTCAACAATAAATTGTTTTTTGGATAATTAACACTTACGGTTTAGCAAATAATTAAGATAGCAATGTTGATTTTTAACCAAACCTTATGAGTCAGAATCAGACTTAACCCAAACCGATCTAAAACTTAACGACCGACTCTTATTCAAGTTCCGGTTTTGGTTTTTTAAGTCCACAATAGAATTTCAGTATATCATACAACTTCGTATTTATATGTTTTAAGACAAGTTTGAAACCTGAATTCGCCCCAGCCGTTCAACGGTTCCTGTCGAAAAAACGGTCAAATTAAACCGGTTTTCATAATTTTCCGAAACCCATTAGGACCCGCAGGTTTGGAAGTAACCCGGGTCAACCCGGTTCTCGAGACCCTGGCGGGTTTTATTATTTTTCATGTTTTTTTACAAATAATGCATTATTGTTATAGGTATTTGCGACATAATTTTATTTTTACATATTATGTTCGTTAGTAAATGGTTTTAAGGCACAATATATTAAATATTCATAATTTATATATATACTTTTTGGTTTATCATTACAAATATACATATTTATTTTTTCGTGAAAGATTTAGTTGACGCGGCGGTCGAATCGGTTAAATCAGTAACCCGGTGACTCGACCGAGTCAATTAAAGACCCGGTTTTTAAAACATTGTGTTTTAGTACCAACTAAATTATGTTATATATTGTTGATGTGAATTTAATAATATATTTCGTGACTAAAAAGAACACTATGACTTTTATAAGTACACACAAACATTAAAAGAACTATGTCTAAAACACGTTACAAATTCTAGCAGACCGTACAATTAATATACACAAACCCTTTATAAAGAGGTGTCCTTTTTGTATTTCAACGAGGTTTTTAACTCACGCTCCGCTTCGTAGCGTGGGGATTTACGCATTTTTTGTTACACGGAGCTGTCCGCTATTTTTATAGTAGACCTTCAATGCGCAATCACTTGACGCACAAACCACACCTTCTTTTGTGAAAATTGCTTTTCATTACAGAGTACACACACTCAAAACATATTTACATTGCTTTTATGTTGTAAAAGATTGGCCTAAATCTACATGTCGTTACTCCATCTTCCATTTTTAACGTCTTGAACACCCCAACTTGTGTTTGCAACTCTCTGTGTTCAAGGAAAAATAAATGGTTAACAAAGTAATGATAGAACATACTTTAAGAATAGCATGTAGTATTGTACTTTGTATAGCATACCCATATTAGATAATAAGGGCCCGTTATGAACCTTGTTCCATCGTGTTTGAGAGTTACGCTATGTAATCAACTTCCCTTGCGGCTCCAATTGCAGCAGCCAGGATACCTAATAACAGTTGTACCATACACATTCGTTAGGCCGCGTATAAAAAGATTCACAATATTAGAGATTAAGCATCACCCGAATCAACCTATTCATGAAGCATATGGGCTGGCCACTTGTAACCTGTACCATCATCTGTTTATATTTTAATCAACATTTTTTATATCTAGTTCTTACGTAATTTTTTGCTACAAAGTGACCCAAACGGGACATAAAGCCATCTGACTCATATGTATTTATCATAGGTAGCATCTTTCGCATCTTAACTTTATTATTATCGTTCGGTTGGTTTATCTTCACATACCAATGGGTAGAATGGGTCAAACTGATTAAAATAACCCAATTTTTTTGTCTTTTTAAACATAAAGTTGAATGAAACAACATTATAAAACACAAATCCAAGCCTGCTAAACAATAAAGAATATTTTACCTATGTGACCTCGCTAGCTGTGTATGCAATGGATTAAAACCTGACTTTTTTCTTCAAATATATTCCTACTTAGTAACTATACGACAACAGTTCATTCACATCACAATATACCATGTTTCCTGCAGATGTAAACAAAGACCGTATCCCCGACTCATACACTTCATTATCGATCAACGCCCTAACTCTGCCACCTCAGCCTCAAACGTCGCCCTTTCACATTCCATCTGGAAATACCAAAAAAGTTAATCCCAAAAAGCTGCAAGACGAATAGTTGCAAGACAAACTAAATGGCTTATTTCTTTATAATCTATTATACATATTTTTTAAACTATCTGAACTTTGCTTGTGTTGGAAATGTAAAAAAAGCTGTGATTAGCGTTTAGCATGTTAGAGGTGTGAAATGGAAAATCTGTTGTACGTACAACCCTGTCGTTTAGCATGTTACATGTTACAATTGGCGTTTAGCATATTACATCCACATGTCGTTTAATTAATTCGTTATATATTTAAGAACAATCATTTATATAGAGCATTTAAAAGAAATAACACATACATGTTAGCACGATACCATTATAGATTTTTTTCTTCAAATAATTAACATCAGATAAACCTATTACGTCTGCAACCAGCTCAGCAACTTCGCCATAACTATACTCGCGAAAAAAACCGTCATAGCCGATAACACCACCGAAGCACATAATTATTAGCATTATATAAAGAACTTATAACTTCTCAATCAGCTTATAATTTCACAAAACTATCCAGAGCACGTAACTGTAACTAACAAACATAAACACACCCATTTCAAACAATTAACTAACTAACGTAACCCTTTTGATTTCACACCGTTTCCAACAGTCGTGTGAGCTTAAAATATGAGCGCATAATGTTTTTTTATCAGTCCAACAGAACATTGGAGTACACTTTTCTTTGGTTGACCGGTTTCATTTCTAGTTTAACTTTCGTAGATGTTGTAAATCTTTTACGAAAAAACTATAATATCACAGAACCCTACTAATAACTTCAAATCTTTTACTTTTTAGTTTAACTCAGTAACTTCACATAACTATTACTCATGAAAGAACGTCATAAACGACAACACTCACTGAAAAATAAGCAATCCCAAACATCCCTTTATTAGCTAAACGCATAACCCATTCATATCAAGAAACGTATTAATAACTTAAATCTTTACAAACAAAAGTACAAAAAGATTAGAAGGTTAAAGAATGTTGCTTACATCCTCATATTCTCTATGTAAGAATATTTCAGCTCATATAAGGCCTCATTCATGAGAAGAATCCCTGATGATCCAGGCCCTCCAACGAACTTGTGTGGACTCAAGGTATTGGCATCATAGCCGTCAACAACTGCATCAACAACTACTGATCTCGAATCCTGTAATAAATATAGAATTTTTAGACACTAAAATATCATGACCGGTGTACCTAATGAAACATTCATCAATCGTCACCCGTCGTGGCAGCAAAGCACACAATAAAACTTATTGAGAATAGTATGCAATGTTTAGGTAGAAAACAAACAAATGCTTGTGCTTCTTAATGCCATAGTATTTTGTGAATTGGACCCACTGCAAGCATCCTTTCTTTGAACTTCCTCAAGTAACTACATATAATAAAGAGGTGTTTTGCAATAGATATTTTTTTCTACTTTTCTGCTTAGGTGTTGGAATTTAATAACTAGTTAACCAATAACTACGAGTACACATCGGATATGGATCTAGTTTGGCACATATGATTACCACACAATAATATAAGAAAACTAACCTCTTGATGAATGTCTTGCACAAATCAAAAATAAATCAAACGAATCTAAATGCCTTTGAAATTAGTGGATAAATTTCCACCCCACAAGGGGTCCCCCCCCCCCAAGCCCACCCCCCCCCGCCCCCCCACAAACAAAGGGAAATTGGAAAAAAAATTAAAAAAAAAAAAGAGATGGGGGGAGATTTATTAAAGGTACATTTATAATTAAGATGAAGGTATAATTTTAAAGTGGGGATTCAATTAATACATGAATTATGTAAATATACCAACATGTAGTGTAGGGAATTAATGGCAGTTTTTCCATATTGGGTTTTATAATTGTGGGGTAGGACCGAAATCGACTGTAGAACCAAAATTCACCAAATCAAAACCTATACGGTGTGCACTTGCTATCACACTGAGTACCTTGGATACCAAAGCTTCTACACCTGCTGGAACAATTGTGGGATCGAATCACACCTTGATGTCCCTTTATGGGATCACCGAAAATCAGCAGCTAGTTATAATGATACACTGAAAATCGATAAACCGTAGTTAGGGTTTTGTTGATCGGCTATTATGAGGGAGGAGAGGAGCAGCAACGATTGGGGAGAGTTAGGGTTGTTGTTTTTCTCTGTTATGAGCTAGGGGTGAGGGTATTTAAAGCCTTCAAACCCTAGTTATGATAGAAGTAGGAAACTACACTTCTATCCTTATCACAACACCTCCTCTCTTCTCCTTATCCCTAAATAACGAATCTAGACACCCTTTTTGAACCTCCTTATGGCCGGCTGACATTAGGGACTATAGGGTTCTATGTCTTGTCATTTTTTAGTCCTTTGGATTAGAATAGAAACGTACATGGAGTATTAAACGCACTCTAAGTGTCTTAACGTGTGTGCTCCCAATAGGCTCACACATTTCTAGTCGTATATGTGCTATTCCAACTAACATATTCCAACAGCTCCCACTTGGGAGTTGGAGTAGCAGACTGCCCATATACTAACGACAGAAACGTCTAGCAACACTCACATTCGTTATTAAAAACTAGAAATGTCCGAGATCAAGTTTCAAAAACATTCTCAGAAGCATGGTTATGTATCTCTAACAATAATCATCCCTTTGTTCAGATACCGTTAAACCATGGATATGGATCCTAACTCATTCCATATATTTTAACCATTTAGATTCTCGTTATAGAAATTAATTCAGATATACCAAATGTAATCAAGAATCATCTTAGATTACCCTTTGGGTACGGCCATACAATTATCTGATTAATTCTGGAGAGGCGCCAAGGTATCATACTGCACATCAAGTGGAGGAAAAAATTCTTTCTTAAATACAAGTGTTGTGAATGATGCTTCACATCACTTCTAATAATAGCATTTATAACTACCTTTTTCAGGACAACGTTTGACTTAGAATTAAAAAGTGATATCCACACATACCAGAACTTGTTTGTATTCTCAAGTCTAAAGATGACTTAACTAACCATATTCGATATCTTACTTATGACAACAGATTCAAAAGTAAATATTCAAAGGTTGGGGTGTTCAATATGCATCCCTTGTGAATAACATATGAGTTTGGCGGGAACCTTTCATGTATTTAAAAATACAACAAACACTCACATTTGTCTTGTGTAACAATAATCCCATATTGTTAACCGATAATGGACATATTTAGAATGATATAATCACTCAAGGATTAAACATGCAAACATAGGATAATAATTATTATATGTATGAATAACAAATACCACGTATCTTTATTCATCAGAAAGTAAAAAATTGTCTTACATCCTAATTATCCAAATACTAAAATAGATATGCATGAGACTAATTAGTAAGTTGAAGTCCAATGTTTCCAACATTCTCAACTCTTTCTATACAAGAAAGCTAAATAATCATCTGAGTAAACTTTCTGAATACTTGTTTGAAATTTTCAAATTTGTGAAGGATTTGAATGATATGATAACTGTCGTATGTATATTTGCATACTATTATAAGTATCATAGTATGGAAATGTGACAATACCTTTTATGAGGTATTTGAAGTCACCAACATACTTATCTCAGATAGTCATCTTTACAGTTTCTTAAAATGTAAAGTATTCTCGTTCTTTAATGTGTATTGCAACAATGCCCTTAGTTGAGCATATCTAGTTAGCAGATTCATCATAAATGATAAAATCATACTTTAACTAGGATTGATTATTCTCTAGCATCGTGTGTACACAAACAACACTATGCCTTATATAATTCGTAAACATTTGTTTTAACAGTCATCTAGATCACTTTCAATTAGATACTGTTGTTGTTAGCTCATCTTGCTCTTGTGCAAAAGTAACAAATAGTTTCATACACAATATAAGATATACATGATGAATCCTTCGTTAAAAGGGTTTTCCATCCATGTATTAAATTATCTCAAGTGAAATATATCATTTAATATAACAACCCGTAAATTTTCATCAATGTAAATATTTATTTATTAAGTTAGATGCAATGTACTATCTATCTATTATATATGAACCACCTTTTTCAAGGAATTTTTTCGCTTTATTACATTACTTGTTAAGGATAATATCTAGCTTATGTGGAATGATACTTTCGATATGTCATACAACATATGAATTTAAGAAAACAACATAGTGCTCCCAATCAATGTCAGGATGTACTCAGTGAAATCTTAATTTAATCAGAATCATATTGTAATTAATTCAAGATCTCAGCTCCTAGATGCATGATCAATCCATACTTGGATTCTTTCATCTTGTATACTATATAAAGATTATATAGACTTTTAACCCCTTTTGATTACACACCGTCCTCGCAGATGTAATCACTAAGGAAAGAGTCTTAAATCTTAATTGCCATATTTCAAATATAGACTCATAACCCTTTATGATTACATATCGACCTCATCAAGGTAATCATCCAAGAAAGAGTTATGAACCTTAATTTGACTTTTAAAGATTCAAGAAATCATGTATGACAATTAGATATCTTTATATAATTAATACGTGCAGAAAAGAGGATTTATCATTGTCAATGCTTGAGTAAGAATCAAAATTCTTATCATCAGTCAGACATTAATATGTGTACAATTTTGTCCTTATGAGCCTTTCTTCAAAAGAAACATTCTAACCTCATCAGGTTTTAGCTCTTTGGAAAGATCAATCAAGCTCAAAAACTTGATGCTTTTAATGAATTGCATCTTATCATTCATAATTCTAAGACCTTTATCAGATTCAAGATGTGATAATGTATCTTAGCAATTAGCAGGTTTGAAATGATCCTCTAATTTATATTCCTCAGCATTGATATTACAATATCAATCAAGTGATGAGGCATCCTTGCGGATTTTCTGAATGTGAGTTCATATATAATTTGGTTACGACTTTTTCATGTTATTCCTTAGTGCGACATTAGCAAGTGGATTCTAAGAAGGGTTATGTATTTTGTTCTTGAATATCTTCAAGATTTATATATACTCCCACTTACTTTTGTAAGTAGAGAAAATTCTCTAAATACTAAGTATTTAAGCAACAATGATTGTTCTTAATTGGGAAACACAAAACACATTTCAAGTTCTCATCTCTAGCTTGTTAATAATATGCTTCATAAGATTTTAACAAATTTTAGAACTTTAATCAAAACATAATGGGATTTATCTCAATCCAAAGATGATGTCTTGATTACCTTCTAGGTTAGGAAAACTATATTGAGTGTATTATGACACACGCAAAATTCTAACCTTGATCGATTTTTGAGGTAGAGCCATTTAAGTTATCAGAAATCAAACTATATGAATATAGTTTGTTTCAACACATTATACATACCATAATAATGTGGTATTCTATGAGTATTTAGAATTGTGAGTCTCCATCAAAATTCCATTAGATAACTTAATTCTCTTTAGGTCAAATACTTGTCAATTGGGTCCTGCCAAATTGAATACACAGTATTTTAAAACCAAGTGCATGCTATAATGTATATTTCTTGAATTAAGCAAGAACTCTATGCTCATGTGTTCACAAGAAGACAGAACAATTCAAGAATTCCATGTTCTTGTGTTTACAAGAAAACAAAACATGTCAATTATACATTATAAGTCTTTGAATAATTGAAGGACCTTATGTTAACTCTATGTTCATGTGTTTCAAGAAAACAGAACATGTCAAGTTATACGTTACAAGTCTCCGAATAATTCAAGGACATCATGTTAATGTGTTAACAAGAAGACATAACAATTCAACTACTTACTCTATGTTATGAGTCATTGATTAAATTCAAGAACTTTATAATTATGTCTTAGCAAGTAAACATAATTATTCTAACTAAAGTAATCATGAACGCAAACTCTTGAGTTCAATAGTAATTTCAAGTTAATTTCATACTTCAAAATCATGATTATATAATTTAACCATAAGTCTATTGACTAAAACAAGTAGTCAAAATATTGAAGTAGCTTATAGTATATCTTTGACTTGTAATGTAATAGGGCAACAAACATCTTGGTGTTTAAGTCCTAGTAGATTGATTAGCTTCCTCACCTTGCGGTCAAGAGAAACCAATAATCATATTGTTATATGTTGTTCCTTGCACACATTTAAGATTTCTCCCACTTGTGTACGGGACAACATTATCTAAGGAAAACAAACAATACGACAAGCGCTCAATTGTATAAACAATATGATAGTGTCATAGATGTTACAAGTAGATCTCAAACTATAATGTTTAATAAGGAATTGTGGATTATTATTCTATAGATAACATTTCGGAAAGCAACCTCAGATATGGAACTTGTTATCATATAAAATAAAATGCAATCTTACTTAAACATATGTTTGTTCATATTCGGAAAGTAATTAATTATTTCAAAGCAAGCTAGAAATAATATGGGCAACTATTAAGGAAATAAATCTTGTAGCTCCCACTGAATTTGACACCATTACAAGAATGTCATTTCAGTAATATAAAATGCAAAACTCCCACTGGATTTGTCAACATTGTAAGTGTTACATCACCAGTAGAAATCAAATAGCAATTTATTTACTTTCCTATTCTCTTAGAATGCCTACAAGTAGCAATGTACTTAAGTATTGTGTAGAGAATATGAAATTCTACTTGTGTAGATGAGGGACTAGCCATTCATGCTTTCATTTAACTTGAATATTAAGCATGCAATTCCTCCTTTATCGTCTGCATAGCCACAAGGGTATTTAGCACCTTAAGGAATAAAATGAGTCTAAGAAAAATACCCAGCGGATATGCTAGTGACAAGTGCAAGATGTCATATATTTTGGTAGCTATAGACAAAATGTTCTCTAGTTACTCAAAATATTTTATCTTTCAATTATTTCAAAGCCGAAAAGAAAGGTAATGAAAGACAATGAGAAATGAGTTTAATGTAATTGATAATTTTCAATTATAATCCTATCTTATTCTTGTCAACCAATGAGTATAGATAGAAGTAATGTCTCACTCTTCTTACTAGGAAAATAGGGACTGTTTTGTCTTTGAGAAAAACAAACTTTCGTTTACGAATTATGTTGCAATAATACAATTAATCAGAACATAGAAAGTTCAAATATTAGTATTTTCGATAAATAAATTCTTAAAAGAATTAACTACCTAATTAATTTACTAATTAAGGACTAAGGATCCAACTTGCGTCCAAACTAATTACCCAAGTATAACCAGGTTGAAACAAGTGGGGCAAGAGGTAGCGTCAAGCGTCATTGCATTTTAATGCAACTCTTAGATTTTATGATACTTGTCAAACATTAGTCAGCTGTAATAATGGTTAAGATCATGTTTAGTTATTCATCTTATGCCTCGGGTCCAGGGTCTGACAAAAGACTCGAATTAAGTCGACCAAACGAGAACGTGTAAAAATCGTCAAAGGTCTGACCAGTAGGCGAAATTCACCATGGGTTGGTAGGGGTCCAGGGTCTGACAAAGAGACTCAAACCAAGTGCACGTGTTCTACGGTTGGATGGCATAAACTTAAAATTTTTCTAGGGGTAGTGCACATAATTTGATTAAACGCGTGTACAAAGAAGCATGCAAAACAACTTTGTGACACTAATTTTTAAAAACCTTTAATAATGACACTGTAGTGACATGCCATGGTTCACGGTAACTCCAATCGAACTCACAAAGAAGCGGAGAAACAGGTCAGCGCGAAGCATATTAAAAACCATATTTCTTTAGGGAATTACGTAAAAACGACCCGCCTTTAATCTTCTTTAAGTTTGTTCTGTGGATGAGCCATACTTCCTTGAGTCTATAGCGTCCAGTTTTTAATCAAGAAAAAACTAGATTTCATTAGTTAAGTATTATTAATTTTTCACAAAACAGTTTTTCACGAACAAATGGTTGGTCATATGAGCATGCATTTAGGCCGGTGTAAAAAATTATAGACTAATAACATTCATTCTTTTTTAAACATATGCATATTTAATTAGGCGCGTAAACAATTAGACATTAAATAATCATGCATACTGAGATTCATAATACAAAAGATGACATTAAGCATACTAGTAAACATGTAAAAAAATCCGAGTTCTCTCGCGAGTCTTCCCCAAATGGAGAACCATAAGACCCTCACTAGGTTTTCTGCTTAAGTGCCTAGATCGCCCCATTCACATCATCATTGTGATGGAGTGAGTTCCTTATAGCCGGAATTTAGACATAAAATTAAAAAAGGAATCAAATAAGCTAATTAACATTTTAATTTTCCTTTTTAATACTATATTAACTTTTATAGATATCAGATCAAGATCTACAGATTTTATTTATTTTATGGCAAGAATCTAATATTATTGTCATATTTTACTAGTAAAACATAAATAAAATTTCTAACGCAGCAGATCATGGCATATGTTTTAATAATAGGCATATAAACTAGGCGTATAATTAAAACAAAAAAATGTGTAACCCATAAAGCTAAAACGAGTTGGCTCGTGATGCCACTGTTGGGATTTAACATCTAGGTAACCAAGTAACTACGAGTACGCAGCGGATGGATCTAGTAATAGCATATGAATTAACACGTAAACAAGAAGTAAATAGAAACACGTACCTCTTAGCCAATGATCAAGAAAACGAGTAAAGCGACTAACACAATCGCCTCTACGGTTGCTCACACAACACGTCGAACAAGTACGCAACAATGCTAGTCGTAACCTCACGAGCTCCAAACACCGATGGTGTATGCTTTATAACTTGAACCGAAAACCAAACAACCCTTGTAAGTAGTACCGAAAATCATGAAAACCCTAATATTGGTTGTGTAGTTGTCGAACTAGGAGAACCACGAACCACCGATACTCGATTGTCTAATATACATGCAATCAAGACAAATCATTCTATTTGCCACCGTATGGCATTATACGCATGTAAGTAACATGCATGTAATTCAGTATGTATTTTATATATAAATATCATACATATGACTTCATGATTGAATGTGACATTAGGGATTTAAAGGGGTTGTTATTAATGTGTCAGAGATAGACTTAGGAGAATGTATGTCGTATGTGTTTGTGTGAATTGGACGAATAATTATAATGAGGGATAGGGTATTTATATAGCCATCAAACCCTAGTTGTATATAAACTAGGATACCCTCATAATTCTTATCACAATACAATACTTATCCCTTGTCTCTAAAATTTATCTCAAAACCCCCTTCTAGAAGCTATATGGGTCGGCCAACAAGTGACACCCACAAGGTTCGGGTTTTGTCAATTTTAGTCCCTTCGGTTTTTATTTAACGAATATATTAATTAGTTTATAACGTCTAACGGTTAAACCAATAATCATTAAATAATTATCGTGAAGTATATTAAATCCTTAATAATAAATAAACGTATATTAAGTATTTAATAAACGTACTCTTCGTGTCTTAACGCGTGTGCCCCCAATAGGCTCACATATTCGTAACGTATACGTGCTAGCCGACTACCATAACCCAACAGTCAATAAAGCAGCAATACTGACCGTGTTTAATACTTTCTACAATCGATCGTCTAACTCTTCCAAAACAACAAAGTATACGTACGAGTGCACATAAATAACAATACATGTAACCATAATCATATAGTGCATTGCCAAAAAGATGTCATAGTCCAAGCCAATATGGCATTCAGTTGCCTGGTACCATCTCTCAGTCTTCATAATCATCATTAGGCGATGCGTTGCTCAAACTCGGTCTTCATAATCATCACCTTTGGCTTTTGCAGATACTAAATTAAAGTTGGTATTTATGCTATTGGTGTTATTTCTACCCATAAACCCAACCCCTTGTTCTGTCTTTTAATTTGACTAAGTTTGAGTCAAAAGTTGGCTTTGCAAGTATTTTTTTTTAGAACCCTCAATTTTAAGTCCTAATATCAGCTTGTTTAAGCTCACCTTTATAAACCAAGTTTTGAAAATAAGCTCACTAGTCTCCCTTTTAAATCTGTTTGAGGATTATTTTGGCTGAAAAGCTCTTGAGAGCTTATTTGCATAAGCCCAAAAAGCCTTTCAGCCACTGTTTGGCAGCTCCCCTGGTGCTGAGCACCATATTCAGCCCCATTTTCTAGCTTATTTAGATATTAAGTACCTAGGTTCTTTTTGCTTTTTCATATAGCCTATAGGTAGTTCTTTAAGTCCCCTTTAGCTTATAGCTTATCTAGCTTATTTAGTTAGCTTATTTAGGCCTTAAAGTCACCATTTTTCTGTTTTATTTTAAAACTGTCAATTTAGCTTATTTGTATATTAGCTTATTTTAGGGCTTATTTCTGTTGAATTTAGTTAAAATAGGTAGACATAGCTTAGTATTGTTAGTTAAATCCATTTTCAGCTTATTTTGAGCTCTTAAGCTCCAAGAAAAAGCTCAATAAGCTTTTTAAGCTTATTAACTTTCTGTCATACAAAAAGCTCACTTTTCTGGCTTATTCAGCCCACTTCAGCTTATGCACCTTTTATAGAAAATGTTCCCCATAAGCCCCTTAACAACTTTGCTTCTTTGACTTTTGCCTAATAAGCCCTTTGGACTCAGTTTGCACATCGGGCCCCATTTCAGGGACCAATTATGTAATTTTTCTTTTTGTTGGTTAACTCTGTTAGTATACCAAGTTAGGTTTAGTTTACCTCGTTAGTCCCAAATGCCTTACACTGTTAGTCCTTGTAGTTAGCAGCCAGTTAAATAATTAATTTAATTTAATTAGTTTTAGGGTTAATTTTAATTAGTTTAATTAATATAAAATGCTACAGTAACTTTTAGGGCTTTTTATATTTTTAGATTCCTCAACTTTTTCTTTATTTAATTTGATTTTTTCAGATTTTTTGTAGTTATATTTTCTGTCTTTTTCTATTTAATTAGTTTTAATTAGTTTTTAATCTTAAAAAATTCATAAAAAATACAAAAATTAACAAAAAAATATTTTTCTTTTTAATAAAATTTTATTTAATCAGTTAGTTTTGTATAATTAAAAATGAGAAAAACTTATGGAGGTAATTTTTTGCTACAAATTCAGCTCCGGGCCCGTTATACGAGCCGCAATTTTTCGTTTCTTACCGTTTTTGTTCGTTTTCAACTCCGTTATTTGAAAATTTTTACATTTCTTAGTAAAGTTAGAATATTTTTGATTTATTAAAATTTTAAAATGAATTTTAGACTTTTATTTTTATACTTTTTAGTTTTAGCTTGCTATTTAAAATTCCCAATAATTTTGTAAATGCATGTTTTAATTTAGTTTATTAGGTTTAATTAATTTAGTTAATCAATTTTTAGCCTAATTTTGTTTCCCGTAGATTTTTTATTAGGATTACCCATTGCCACTAATCATGCTCCCGTAGTTTAGCGTGTTTTATTCCGTATAACTATTTTGATTTCCCCGAAGTATATTAAGGTCCCATATTCCACTACATGTTTTCCCGTAGAATATATTTTAGTTTTCTTTAATTAATTTTAGTTTATCTAGTTAAAAATCAAAATCAAATGTTTATCTCAATTTCAAATCATCAATTTCATTCGTATCCGATTTACCATTCCCCCAGCCTCGTTTGGGGATTTACGACCCGGGAAAACTCTATACTACTTCTCGGTATCATTGACTCTGCTTTTAGACTATCCTTACTATATATTTGATATTTTATTATATTATATGTATTTTAAGGTGTAGTCAGAGCTGATCACCTTCTTATTTCTACTTCAGTTCTTTTTGCTTGGGGACTCCATTGACGACTATCAGAATGCGCGGAAGTAGCTGGCTCCTTTCTTCCCAACCTATTAAACACGCCTCCTTCTTTCCGTGGCCGGGGCTGCGGTGAAGGGGATTTGTCTTTCTTAAGCCTTTTGAAAACACTGGCATGTGGTGATTGGCTTCGGGAATACCTGTCTCTGCGTCTTCTTCTGGGTTCTGTTCGGGCGGTGGGTGTCTTGCGATTCTTCACGGCTTCTTATCTTAACTCCGGACTCTTCGCCATAGATTAGTCGTGCTTTCACCGCGTTGAGTTTGTCTTTTTGCTCTTTTTCTTTTTGCATCTTTTCGGCGATGAGTGGCAAGAGTTGGTGATAATTTTTGTCGCACATTTCCCTAAGAACTTCGTCAGACATAGGTTCCTCAAGACCCTGGGGACCATTCCTTCCCCATGTGTTCCTCACGGCGGACGTGGGGTTGTTTGTGATTTGTTCATGAGTGCTCATGGTGAGTTTTTAAGAAAACGTGGTTGCGTAAGCGTCCCACGGATGGCGCCACTTGTTAGTACAAAATTCGTGTCGGGTTAGCGAGGTGCTGGAAGTCCCTTGTCGGGTCGGGCCTCCAAGTGACTTGAATGCTGGATCTTGTACTAGAGCAAGAGAAGTGATGATTTTCTGCACAATTAAAAGTAAACCGTTAGCCTTACCGTGGGGACGGACCCCACGATTAGACTCCGGCGTGAGAGTAAGTATTCATATTGTCAGAGTATGTGTCAGAGAGAATAAGAATAATTGTGTACCTTTTGGGGTGTATTATGATCCCTATTTATAGATGTCTAGTACTAGGGTTTCCTAGTATTTCGGTTACTTTAGTAGTGGCCGGAGTGGGTCCCTTGTCGGGCAAGGATCCGCGACAATCGTGTTTGAACGGACGTAGATGTTCTGCGGACGGATCGTCCTATAGGTGGATCCGCGGACGGATTGTCTATAAGTGGATCCGCGGACGGATCGCTAGGTTCGGGGCCGAAGCCCACGCGAGATTGGTTTTTATTATGGCCTGTTATTGATAGGTTTAGCCAAAAAGCCCAAGTGATAATGTGGCCCAAGCCCAGAGGTTTGGGACCACCCATTATACGTCATAACTAATCATTATCATTGGTCTTAGAAGTATCTCATTTAATTACACTATTTTTCTTTTGCGAATTACAAGAATAAAAAGCAACGCAATTACCAATATTTAGAATTGCTCAGTCAAATAAAATATATGTGTCGCCTACAAATCAGCTCCGTCGCAACACGCGAGCATGTTTATACTCTCGTTGATAATACAATAAAGGTTGAAAGCAATAACGTATTGAGATACATTGACATTGACGATAAGAACAATTGAAACTACCACAACCTTTGACCTACCTTGAAACTTGAAAGTAAACAAACTACTCGACTAAATTACATGACTTGATGAAGATTAGGACGCAACATGACACAATACAACAGGTAAAACCAATTATCACCATGTAAGAATGCAAATTCATCTTAAGCCAAGGAAACATGTGCCTGCCTCACTGCTTGAGGTTGACTTAACGGCGTAGCCACTGAACGGAAGAACATAAAGAAGCAATACCTAGAAAGTAGAAATTCGGAAAGATAGCAAATCCAGAGACCAAAACTTATTGAACTCTAAACCAATACAAATGGCTTGTGAACGCCCGTGGAAGACATTGAAACGATGAAATAAAATAGTACCTTACAAATTACACGTGTTGCAACTAGAAAAGTGTTCTTTCCAGATCGCTTTGTTTATATCGTCTATCACTGATCCACTACGACAACCTTCCGATGGTGATCTGCAGACGATATAAACCTTTTTTTTCACGAAAAAATTTCTTAGTCTATGGGTGTGGAAAGTCATGTTTGCGTGATGAGTTTTCACTTAGTGAACCATTGTATGTGATATGAAATATCATCAGAATAAATGGTGTTTGTTTCTTTGTAATTTTCTTATGCAGTTTTATATTTTATGTCGTATGTTGTATTTAGTACTTTGGTTTAATTGTACGCATAGAAAACTTTAAACCCTAGAACCCGTTTGCTCGTTTAATATATTTGAAAGAAACTCTTGTCATGTCTATTAAAAATCATTTAATTCGAATATTTGGGTTAGTACGAGGAAACCATCATGGGGAGATTTGAACTTGCGACCTCTCGCATGAGGAAGAGCCCCTTGACCAACTCTCCTAGACAGACATTGGCACAATATGTAGCCACATGATTATTATTAGCCTATACATTATTTATTATTATTACTATCGGGCTTAGCATATGTTAGTTATTTTATTGTACAACGCATGCTTGTGCCCCATCCTACTAGTGTGAATATTGTGCGATCTATTTGCTTTTAAGGAATACAGTTTCAATGCAGTATGGATTCATCTTAGCACAAGGCTTGCTTAGTAGCCAATGGTCGTAGTTGGCAACAAAGAATCTATTGTGATGAGGCTTGTTTTTCGTATTGTAAACCGGGAGATATCCATATTTTTTGCGTTCTTGTTGTTTCACGGGGCTCGTCGTATTCATCAATTGGATGTAAAGAATGATTTTCTTCATGGTCATATTTTTAAGAAAATTTATATCCATTAATCTCTAGGGTTTGTTGATCTCGTTCATCCCGATTATGTTTGTCACTTACAGCGATCACTATATGGGCTTAAGCAAGCCATGCACACTTGGTTTCAACTCTTTTCCTCTTATGCTATCAGAGTCGATTTTTAGCCATAAACAAAACCGAATCCTAGTTGTTTATTTTTTCATTGCGGGATTGGCATTGTTTTTTAATTATTATATGTTGATGATATCATCTTGAAGCCCAAAAAATTTTTTTCTTTTTTGGAAGCATTTCTAAAAGCGGGTCTATCAGCTTCCCTGTTTGAGTCTTTATTAGCGTCTCTGGATCTACGATTCCTCTAATTTTTTCCTTGGCTTCTCGGCTGAACAGACTTCGTCAGGAAAGTTTCTATCAACAAATCTAAAATATGTTGAGGACTTGAGAAAGCCCACATGAAACATTGCAATCCTTGCGGGACTCCGGTTGATATTGAATCCAAGTTGGGTCATGATGGTGACCTGGAATCTGATTCCACTATGTATTGTAGCTTGCAGGTGCTCTTTAGTATCTTACTTTCAAACGACTAGATATTTCTTATGTTGTTCAACATGTTTGTCTCTATATGCATGCTCCTTGTAAGCCTCGTCTTGCTGCTTTAAAGTGGATTCTGTAGTATGTTTGTGGTTTGATGAATATCTAATAACATACTAGATGAGGGAAAGAGAGGTATTTCTAGAGAGAGAGTGGTTAGATGAACACTTTAGAGAGAGAAAGTAAACATAGAAAGAAAATGCATTAACTGTATGTGTAAAAATGAACAACCAACACCCTTTCCATGGCATGGAAAGGGTTTATATACCACCTATGGTAGCCGGCTAAAGGCTTAGGCCCATGGGCTTTCCATGGGCTTTTGCTTATTTGCTTTATCTTAATTATACTGTGTGGATACGAGCTAGAAAACGTAAAATACTGAGTGATCGATCCTTTTTTGGTTTCCTAAACATATCCCCGTAAGGGTGTCTTTTTTTAACTCCAGAATGCCTTTATCTTAAGTTTGTATTTATGAATGTTCTTCTAATCTGGCTCATAGTCTTATAACTCTTTGACTTCATCTTGTGAACATGATGTAGTGATCTTTGACTTTAGGCTTGAGCTTGTTCTAATAGGCTTGACTTGTTATGTGAATTTGAAAATTCTTTGAGATCATCAACAGCATAATCTTTTATTCTTCATATTGTACATCTTGGCGCGTCTTGTGCACCTGTGACTTTTTGGACAGAGTCATGCTCATACTTTTCTGTGATAGTTAAGTCTGAAAAGCTTATATTCAATGATCTTTCTTGAGGTCTTTAACTTTAACACTTGTCGCTTTAAGTAGGAAGTTACGGTATCAAGAGTTAGGGATGTCTTAAATATATACTTGAGCTTTCATGATGTCTTTATATTTGTCGGTTGGGTATGAGCATATGGCTATGAATCTTGACTCGTTAGGGATCAGCTGCCCCAACCGTCGGGAGTACCTGGAGGTTTAGGTTAGTGATAAACATCAGATATGGACGAAAGTGCCTTTGGTACTTCGTCAAATAGTTGACCTATAACCATTGGATTCCCGTTGACAGTATAAATATTGTCTGTGATTAGGTATTATTCTGAAGAGTCATCTTTGGACAGGGTTTCGCAGCTGCACTAGCCGTTCTCATTACCAGAGCGTCTCAAAGTAGACAACACGGTATGAGTGAACCAGAGAGACGAAGTCTCACCGATTGAATAAAAAATTGATTTGAAAATCAATCGACGTGTCACTTGCTAAAGTGTTTTTGTGACACATCAAGAGTGTTAATCATTTCAAAAAATTTTTATATCAACGTCAATTCATTTCCTGAAAAAGTTTGATTCATATAGAAATCGCACCTATTGTTTCATTCTAGTTGTCACAAGCTTGATTGTATAGAATCGGGGCACAAGCACCTACCATGAGCTTGTTTGATGTTGGCTCAAGCAGGATTTCCATCTTCATTGTGATTACTTTAGTATCACTCTGATGTTCTAGCAAAATCACAAGGATAATGCATAGGACTCTTTATATATTTCTCATTATTCACATTGTGTGAGAGGTATCATGCTAATTTTGACAAGTATCATTTAATGAGAATTTCTATGGATTATCTCTTTTGGCTCTAGACTTTAATAGTGCACTTTCAGTTTTAGTGAGCAGAGGTTGTGTTAGACTACCACCTTTTTCAATACCAAAGCTTACTCGGAGTGAGGAAGTGAGGCTGATAGAAATGCTCGAGTAATCTCCCGTGAAGTGAAATGAAACTGAAATCTTTGAGAGATTTTGAGTGGCTGGGGAGGGTTGTGACAAGTGCATATCTGGGTCCATGATACCTGTCTTCAATGTCAACCAATCATTCTTTTTGATTCTTGACAACTGGATGTGTTGACCCGGTTTCTGCTCTAAGTGTATGGATGGCTTTTTGTTCTTTTCCCTTTTATCTTTAACGCTTTTCTTTCTTAATTCTTTAACCCCTTCTAGTCGCTTACAGACTCATATCTAGTACCTGTGTTGGAGTTTGTTCCATGTACTAACTCCATCTGTCAGTTAGGCACTTTTTCTCCTTATTCTCAACTTTACGTCCTTTTATCATAGTAAATGAGAATACTACTCCTATCTAGTGTTATATCCCTGGGTAGTTCCTCCGGTTGTAGCTGGATCATGGGAATGAATACATAAATTAACACTTTATAACTCCTTATAGCTGTTAATTAAGTGGTCGGTCTCTAGGTACTTCACATTTTCTACCAACATGTAAAACATGTGGCACCCCTATATATGGGCATCGATTAATCGAAAGGAGTTTAGCAATTATATGTGGATAGCGTTACACTTGAGATCTATAATAAATGATATTTTGTAATCCATTTATTTTAATCCACACTTCTTCCTTATCAAAATGTAAATCTCTTGGTATTTTGGATATCAATTGATTTGAGATATTCTGGTTTCGAGGGAAAATATGTTCCAATTGATTAATTCAAGCGATTTATTAGGAACATTTTTAATGGCTCCCTCTTTAAGTTAGAGGGTATTATATGGTGTATGAGTATGTTAATTTGGAATTTTTTGAATTATAAGAAATTCTTGAAAATCTTACGTCTAAACTCAATATATGCCTAACTTATAAGTCTACATACTAAACATTTATATATTCACAAGATTTTATGTACGAGGTTTGTCCTGAATGATGAGAACATCATATGTTATAATCATATGGTTCTTTTTAGCTGCCTTAGGTCTTCCCCGTTGTCTCTCATAAGAAAGTGTGTCTTAAGCTTCCCCTAATCTCAATCCTTTTTTGAGTAGATTCATACTTTCTTGCAGACTGTTCAAGCAGTCTGATGTAAAAGCTCAAATATCCCGAAGTACACAATTAATTCGATACGTAACACAAAAGTCAATTAATCCGGATGTCCGCATTTCTCCATGATATTGATATAGATGATATAAATTGAAACACCAAAGTAATACTAAGTCCGGATGTCACAAATTATTCTCCGCTAAGTGTCGAAATGGATAACACCTAATGTCAACTAAGTCCTAAATGTTACTATTTCTTTCTGCAGAATACTAATATCTTAAGTGAATCATCATACTTATCAAACTATGTGTACTTTGTTGTCAATACTAATTCTACTTTCTATTAAAAAATTAATCTTAGTTGATTAACCGATTGAGGAAGATTTCTTGATCAGTAACCAATCTTCTCACGTTTTAGAATAATCTTCTTACAACTCTTCACCCCTGGTTATCTCAAATGATGCATACTAAAAATAAACATGATACTCTTACCCTATGTGGATGAAATAATGCCCTGAAAAAAAAACAAGTTAAAACACTGATTTTCTCTGCGGTTATGGACAGTTGTTCTTCCCGAAATGACCTAAAATGAGAATAGGGTATGAATTCTATCACGTGTACTCATTATTTTTCTTGTATATCTATCCTTCCCCTTTGTGTTATCGATATCTGAATCAGCAAAACCTAGTAGCAATATATAGAGATCGTGTTCGAAGAAATTGATAAGCTTAAATTTATTTTGTGAGAATCAAAATTTAAGCGCTTTTAAAAACTTATGATAAGTAGTTCCAAGCTTTCCTAAGTCTTTACTAACTATGAGGGGTGTTGAACATTATG
Source organism: Tanacetum coccineum (assembly GCA_026074375.1). Lineage (NCBI taxonomy): Eukaryota > Viridiplantae > Streptophyta > Magnoliopsida > Asterales > Asteraceae > Tanacetum > Tanacetum coccineum. The sequence goes on along the minus strand of BQNB010005436.1, from coordinate 55,843 downwards.
ATCGATGTAGTTTTAAAGCCTGAATTCACTAAGTCTCAAATTGCAAATAAGTCTATAAAGTTTTAAACAAATGACATCTAAGCCTTGTAGTTAATATAAGTTAACTCCCCTTTAATTTTTTATCCGTCATTATAAAAAACTTTATCTGTTTATTTCGTGACTTAATTTGAAAGACCTGTTTTAAAGATTATTTTTGATAAAAATTTCTCCCCTCAATAATGACCCGTTTTCTATTTAAAGAGTGTTGTCATTATTTGAGTGGTCGATTTGTCTTTGAAAATATTTTTGTGATTACTAAAAACACTGATTCATTATGAATACAACTTTTTACCAATAAAAATAAAATTTCTCTTATTTTGACAAAGAAATGCACTGACACATACATTAATTTGTATATAGGAAGCACGGGTTGTGTTGCAAAGTAAACACAAGCCTTTGCATGGTCATAAAATAGACCATGCCCGAGAATAAATTCCCGTTATGAGGTCAAGTTTTCTTTTTGAAATACTTGCCTTTAAGATGATGACCGGGTTGCTATCTGAAATAATAGCAAGCCATTTTTGGCATGTTTTGAAAAACTTTTGAACTTCTACTCGAACTTCATTTACAGCCTCATATCATTATTAAATGAAATTTCTAAGACCGTAAATGTTATTGATTTTCAGAAGACATGCCATTATTACCTCTTTTTATATTTTTCTTATTTTTAATTTTTTATTTGGTTTTAAGGGTTTTATATTTTTGTATTTTGTTTTTTATAAAGGTTTTTGAAAATGAGATAATCTTTTTGGTTTTTCAAGTTTTTAAATATAATATATATATATATATATATATTCTATATATATTATATATATATATATACATTTATATATGGTTTTTGAATAGGTGACACCACTATTCTTCAGGCTTCAACTGCAATTGTTCAGGGTCTTGTGGCGTATAACTTAGCATTTCCAGCTTGTTGATAAGAATTCTATTTCTTCTTTCCAAGGGTATAGTGTAGATGTCGTAGTTGATAATCTATATTGACAAAAGTTTAAGCCTATATACTGTTCTCAACTTGCTCTTTTCTTTGTAGTGGAATCTTATGTCAATAGGTTTTGTTCGAGAATGTTGAACATTGTTGCAGCATAAGGGCAATACGCTTTTGTTATCACTGTACATTGGGATTTTATTGAATCCAAGGCCATAGTCGGTAAGCTGTGATCTCATCCAAAGGACTTGAGCACAACAGCCAGACAAGGCTATATATTTAGCTTCCGTACTGGATATCGCAGCGCTTTTCTGCCTTTTTGATGACCAGCTAACAAGTCTCTCTCCCAATAATTGCATTCTTTCCAGTTGTACTTCGTTCTAGTCTGTGGCAACCCGTATGTTCAACGTCATACATACGGCTGTTAGGAGTATAGAAGAATCCTTTAGATACCAGAGTCCCTATTAACAGTTTCCTCTTAAGGTATTTAAAGATTCTTTGTTCAAGCATGTAAGTGCTTTTGCTAGGCTTTGCCTGATACGAGCATAACATGCATACAACAAATGTTAGGTCTGGTCTACTAGCTGTAAGATACATAAGGGTGCCAACCATTCCACGATAGTGTGTAGGGTCAACTGACATTCCCTTAGGAGCTTCATCTGTTTGGTTTCTCCACCTATGGGAGTATCCACGGGGTCAACTGATTCCTTACCATATTTTTTCAAAGATTCAAGAGCATATTTTGACTGGTTTAGAAGATGCCTCTAGGACTTTGTGAAATCTGTAGTCCAAGAAAAAAAATGATATTTTGCCCATCATCGACCATCTTAAACTTTAAACACTATATTTTTTGAAAATTGGTCACATAGTTAAGTGTAGTAGACGCAATGATTTATACCATCAACAAGATTTGTACCAGGGATATCTTTGCCTTGTCTTTGATGACACATGTGGGATCTACTGTTCCTTTACAGAATTCCTGAGATAGTAGAAACTTTGACAATAGATCATACCACGCGCGAGGAGCTTGTTTCAACCCATATAGAGTCTTCTTAAGCTTGAACACATGATTTGGATTGTCTTGATCCACAAACCTATCCGGTTGGCTGACATAAACTTCTTCGCGTAGAATGCGTTCAAGAATTGCCGTCTTTACATCCCCCACTTTTTTTCTGGTGGACAATATATTCATGTGAGCACACAAATATGAGGAATATTGAAATAGCGTAAGTCTAGCCACTGGTGCAAAGGATCTCAAAATCAGTTCCCTCTTCTTGACAGGTAACCATGACAAACCATTGCTCAAGCCTTGTTTCTTAGAATTCTCCATTTCATCACGTTTCACCTGCTAAATCCATTTTAAAGTAAATTAACATCAAATTTATCTGGACGAGGAACGAGTTCCCAGACTTCAAGACGTTCAAATTCATTTAACTCCTCTTGCATTGCTTCAATCCAACATGATTGAGTTAATGGTCTTTATAAGTTCTGAGGTTCATACGATGAGATGAATAAGCATCGTGGTAATCAAAATATAGTTTGTTCGTAGAGTTAGAGTCTTGTGAAACAGGTCTTTCGCCCGCAGGTCACGATTGTGTATATGTATAAAGGATGATACCTGGTCCATTTGGTAACATGTTTACTGCATTAGGTGCTAGCAAGTGTGCACAATGATGGAATATCGTTCGATAGATAAAGATGCTTTAGAATCATTTTCTGGAATTGGAATGCCAAAGAATGGATTGTTATTTATGTGTGCAACATTCTAAGTCATGTTTTCTCTTCTTCAACATCGTTTGAATTGAAAGGAGATGAGTTTCAGGTGTTGTTTGTTAGTTTACTAGGTGATGGGCATCTTGGTCAACTGTTGTTGAGGAAGGTGAACCGGTTGATGCAGCGGGTTCTGGAGTAATTATTCCAGCAATTGGAGCAATGACTTTAGGTACTGGTTGATCAACACTAGGTAGAGGATTGAGTAATTCATCAAACAGTTATTGAAACAAAAGATCCCAATCAGTTCTTGAAGGTGCTACAAACGGTGTTGAAGGAGGAGGGGTTGGCACGAGTCCTGAACTGATTGTTGCAGGAGTCATTTCATGAAGTGGGGGTTCTGAAAACTACTGTGTTTAGAAGCCATGCTGTAGGTCATCAAAAATCTACATGAATTGTTTCGATGATTCATTTGGTACGTCGGTTATAAATTCAAAATGCTTTTTTGTGGGTGCAATGCCAATGAAAATACCAATATCAGCTTTATGTTGTACCTTTCCCAAGTTCTCGCTATCATTTGTCGGATAACAAAGTGCACCAAAATAGTGGAAAAATGATAAGTCAAGAAGTTTGTCATGTAAAGGCGCATATGGTGTTTTGCCATGACGAGACGTACGATGGAACAATTTTGGGTATAACATGCGGTAGCAATGTTTGCATAAGAATAAAGAATTTTGCATAAATAACATTATGTGCGGGCAGCTTCAATTAGCCTACAATTACGTCTTTCAACGATACCATTTTGCTGTGGAGAGCGAGCAACAGATGTTTCATCAGAGATGACACCTTTTCATAGCATTCACGCAAAGTTTGATTAACAAATTTAGTTCCATTATCTGTTCTGATTCGTCGGATAGGTACTATAAGCCGCTTTGGCCATCTTTAAGAAACTTGATTTTGAAATATGGAGCTCATCTTTTGACTCTTAAAGCACTTTACCATGTAAAGTGAGAGTAATACAACGACAATGACGAGGATTGTACTTTTTCCATTAACACTTGCGACACGGCATTGGGCCACAAGATCCATGTGCAATAGATAAAGTTTTTCTTGGATTTGGTGTCTTCAGATTTTTAGTTGTTGGGATTTCTTCTTGCTTTTCCCATTCCACACGCAGAACACAGATTGACCCTTTTCAAATTTTAGCTTAGGGAAGACCTCAAAAAAGACTGTGTCTAGCTGAATGGTTGATTGCACCAAGTTACAGATGAGATAGACGTCAGTGTCATAGCCAAGACTTTGGTCTTGAGGCCTTGACAAGAGACATTAGGAGAGGCGTCATCATAATCTTTAGAGACAGCGTATACAGATTGTTGCCTCAAGATAACAGTCAATAGATCAAACACCTTCTTTTGTTTTATGTTTTTTTTATTGATTATGATGAAGCAGGTTGTGTTGACAAAATGCAAATTTAAGGTTTCGAATCACAGAATGCCAACGATAGGAAATAAGTTGTGTCCAAGTCCTTCCATGTAGTAAACTTTGAGATATAATTCCAATTGTAAGCACCATATCCCATTATTTTTGCCACATGATAATTTTTGATTTTTTCTGTACCCAAAAATTTATGACGAAATTGGTGAGTGTGAGCGATTCATGGTCATATACTTGGAGCGACGGAGTCCAAATACCAAAAGAACAATTTGGACAACCTGCATTCATCAAGAGAGGAAGATGGAACATCAGAAACTATGGATCTCCAAGATTTAACTGGGTTCCTTATTGTAGCAGATTTAGAATTAATAATCTTAGGTTTGCTAACAGTTACATTAGTTTTAGATTTCTTAGGTTTCCTTGAGTAAAACCAATGTTACTACATGCTTCGAGTATCCAGATTTTAATGATGTTGGTTTCTAAAGGGGCACTTCAGTAGTTGTGGTAATCCGTACGTAAAAGGGGCATGGGGCAATTTTTTCTACTATAGTGATAGGATCCGAACCGTAGGTCTCCAAATGTATCCAATATTATAAACACTTTTCTGTAGGTTTTCCAAACTTCTCTCTTTGAACTTTTATTAACAAATTTAGATTTAACACAAGCATTCACATCATTGATAAACCTCAAAGGACACACAAATCATGATTATCAAAAAGTATGCAACCATTACACTTAACCACATAGAAGTTCATAATTCCATTAAGCATCGGAATGCCTAACATTGGCAGTTTTCGTTTAGGTTCCACCAACATTATTATTATTTTTCATAACTAGATTTAATCTGTCTAGAGTGGGAATTTACTTTATTCTTCTGAGGTAATACTGGGTGTTTGCTGAATCTTTTCTTTCTTTGTATTGCCTGAAGGCTGTGATCCGCTCAAGCACTAGTGGACGGTTTTTCCTTGTAGAAGACTACATAGGTTTGTTAGAAACTATGGTTGATGAAGATGTATTTTTTTGGTTTGGTGTTTCTGAGGATATGACGGCTCAGTGGAATCTAACCCTTTTGTCCTTGTTCTTTGGGTCACAACCCACTAATTTGTCAATTGATATTGTTGATGATCAGGGAAGGTTTGTCTTTTTTTTATAAGCAACTCTGAAATCATTTGGTATGCTTATCAAGTAGAGTCTAAGAATATTTGAGGATTTTTTTTTTTTCTTGTTTAACTACTTCCCTAAGAATGCGTAGCTTATTTCTGAGTGTGAAAAGGGTAGTCAGAGTGAGTTGTCTATTGTTCAACAATCTATAGGCTATTGGTTCCAATTCAATCTTCAACATTTTGAGCAATGGTGTGTGGTGACAACATTATCAGCTAATCTTTTCCTTTAAGTTCTTTAATTCCATTCTTGGAGCTGTAATGACCAAAAACTATTTTCCCGAGACTTGCATTTAAATAGAGATTTCCACCAATAATTTTGATTGGAATTGTTTAATTTAATAGCCATCACATTGTTCTTTTGAGCGAACATTGGTGTTGGTTTTATCGTGTCATAAAGTTGTTATTGGTCTAGTTCAACTGTTCATTCTCAGCAATAAGCTTTGGAACAACTATGATACCAATTCAATATTTATCGTTCAGTCTCTTCTATGTCCCTTTTGGACCTTATCCTCATTTCATATTTCACTTAAAGATTTAATTATCTCTTTCAACTTCCTGGGATAACCGTGTCTTTCCCTTGTTGATTAAGCTTTAAATCATTTATATTCAAGTATTGATCAAAATTTGGGAGCACTTTGATTTGAAACACAAATTGGTCCTTTGTAAAATTTTTTCCTCTAATTAAATGAGTATCAACTTCTAAAGAAATGCAATGTTTTTCAAGAGTTGTATAACTTCTGAACAGTTTATCGTAAGTCTCTTTATCAATGAAATCCTTTTTGTTGAGAAGCTCAGTCTCAAGTTTGAGACACTTTTTACATTTATGCATATTCACAGAAGCATTATCCACAGAAGAATTTACAATAACGGTTCATAATATCTCTTGCTAATGATTGTTACAAGTAGTCATTCTTTTCATTTAAAACTTGTTTGATAGGCCTGATCGATCTTTACCTTGTAAAGTGTATGTTACCTTGGATGAATCCAAAATAACAATGGTAGAAACTTTGTTTGTATATCAAAGTGTATGCGGAATCTACTCTTTAATACTCTAGAAGATATATATATATATCAATGAAACAGTACCAACAATGAACAATGAATCAAACACAAACTGCTTCAATATTATTAAATCAATAATATGAGTACTCATGCTTAGTACTAGGGTTTACAACCTTGAAGTTATAAGTTCCTTTTCTAAGATGTATATGTCACTCTAAGTAATATATAAAACCTTAACGTAGGATTCCTTTATACACACAAAGAGTTCCTTTACAAGATTAACCTACTCGAACTTTTGGATCAATTATTATTATTAATCATATACGTATTTCCTAATAATATAGAAGATATACTATTCCTTAGTATCTTCCAAGTCAGCAGTAATTATACCATCAGCCAGTATTAACTTTTTCTTCTAGCCCGTATTAACTAACATGGCAGTACTAAGTTTGTTACTGGCAGTATAACTCCTTTGTACTTTTGTTCTACCTTGGCTGTATTATCCTTGATGGAAGATTTATTCCCAACAATCCTCCCTAACTGTGATTTAGCCTTAATCGCAAGTTTCTTCTGGATTAAAATCTTCTTGTCTTCTGTTGATGATTCTTTCAAACCACTTATCTTACTTCTTCACTTGTGATCTGATGAAGCGTTAGTAGTTCTATGCTTGTGTGCTTTCTTGATCAGCCTCCCATCTCTACTCAGCATCTTTGACCCAAAACCCCAACACCAACACACCACACACACACTATCATTTCTTGACTTAGAGGATTACTTATTTTCTGTTTGATCTTGTTTGCACATTACATTTGGCAACAGCAGATTGGTGAATCCACATAAATCACATAATTCCAACTTTTCAGATTATACTCATTCTGTTTCAATCCATTTTCACTCTCCTTATCTTGGTCAAAAAGGTGTATGAAGTCTCCCCAACAATTAAATCATATCCTTCTGGTTTTGAGGAACTATACATTTCTTTGATCAGCTTGTATAACTCTACTACATCTTGTCTATCAAAATCATATAACATTTCACTCAAAATCTTGTAGTTCTTTGAGCTTCCATCTCCTCTGATGATTTTGTAATACATGAAGTTTTCTGACAAAGTGTAAGTCTTCCAATCCACAATTGGATACTTTGTAGAGAGAGAATCAACATCTACAGCAACATCTTCTCTTAGAAACTATTGTCTTAAATATCCTGTGATGGTATTTTCCTTCTCATTCATCTAGTTTCCACCTTTTGTTTTCTTTGTAGAGATTCTTGTTCTTTTTGTCTAGGAAGAAGATTTCTTCCTCTTTCCTGTAGTTTCTTTTCTCAATTTGTTCTATTTCAATCTCTTGAAACTCAGCAGGCTTCTTCTTTTCCTTTTCAATTTCTAAATCCATAGGCACAAATTTATGACTTGAAATCCCTCTAATTTCATAAAATGGCCATCATCTCATCATAGGATCATTCTTCAAAGTCGTTCTTTTGTAATTACTTTGATTTTTCAAGTAGACAATCATGTTTTCTTGCTTGAGTTCTGACTTAGGTTTAATTCTTCAAGTCCCAACTTTTGATAATGATGGATAATTCATTCAATATCCTTAGGTTTGTCTTGGTTCAGATGTTAACTCTTTTCTTCAGCTAATGCTAAGAGTTGTTTACTATATCTCTTCATCTCTTGACTGAGACTCTTTCCTATTCATCAACTTGTTTTGCAATCTGATTGGTTCTTCTAAACGTCTGCCTCTTGTCCAACTAACTTCTTGGTCTTGTTCCACAGGCTCTGGTTGCAGTCATGATTGCTTTTCCTTTATGTTCCTTGCTCTTTACTCCTTCTACCATATTACATACTCTACTAGCAGTTTACTATGAGATTCTCTAGCAATACTAAAATTTATAGGGAGGCAGTACTAACTGTAATACCAGCAGTACTATCTTCTAGTTGTCTTTCTTCAGCAGTATCATAATCATGAACAACTTCATCATCTTGAGCAAAGTAGGTATTAGGGTCTTCATCCATGTCAGATATCTTCCTCCCCTGTTTGGAAGAATCATCTTCTTCATCTTCTGAAAGCACAAACCCTTGTATATCTTTGTAAGCCTCCTCATGTTGCTAAGGACCTTGTTATTTAGAGAGGGTACATTGATATGTGCTGGAATGGTCTTAAGTGCTTTCTTTTTTTTATTTTTTTTTTAACTGCATATCTAGGCAAAATTTTGAATAAACTTTGGATACATTAAAAACTTATGTGGATTCTTATGTTTGTGACCATTTGTTATAAAATCAGCCTAGAGAAGTTGTATTTCTTATTTTGTTGCTAAGCAAATAAGAGCTAGTGCTATGTTATAACTAAATTGCTCCAGCAGTCTTATTAGGGCTATGGCAATGAAGTAGAGTGGTATAAGAAACCTCCATTAGGTGAGAAAATTCCCTTCTGAAAGTTAACTTATCTGAATTGTTTGATACCCCAGGAGGCAAGCTGCTCATAATTCTCTGTGTTGGGAATAGAAGTGATACCATATGATCTTCCAATTGAGATGTTTATTAAGGAGGCTTCATGATATGTCTTGATTGGCCATCATTGATAGCAGTGATTGTTACCTCCCTCATCTGTGTCAGTATGAAGCTTCAGCAGTTCTCTAGAATTGTTTGATGAATAAGAATGATAGATTTTTGGCTTCTTAGTGAGAGCATAACTGATTATAACTTTGAAGTAGGAAGTCAAGAACTAGATGAAATCCCTCACTACTGTAGAATTTCAAGAACTGCGGCATATTATGCTTATCACAAAATTCCAAACTAAGCAATGAGTAAAAGGTGATTAAGTATGTGGGATAAGAGTCGTTTGGAAAAGTATGAAGGTGGACAAAGGGCAATCGAGTATTATTTAGGAAAACGTAGAGATATGGTATTAACCAACTTTAAAGAAATTTCGAGTTTATAGTGAGTAAATCAAGCGTAGATATAGAAAGGATCACGAAAGTCCATATTAGTCAAACCCTTATCGTAGGTATTTAGCTGGGAATATCTCATCGACTCTAATTAATTAATGTAAAATTATGTTAGGCTCAAGTAGTGCTATCGTCATCCAGCAGTACTAAATTTTGGTCTTGCAGTATCTAAATAAGCTAGCAGGATTAACTTCTCCACCAATAAGAGTACAAACTCCATACTTGTGTATCATTTAATATAGTTGCACACAATCTCTCTTTCTGTTTTTAGCTTCACATTTTATCTCTCAATTCTTTTTACTCACTTTGCACTCTGTTGGTTTATCACACAATCTCTATATCTATTTTAAGCTCACCAATTCAACTCTATTCTTTTGGCTCACAAATTCACAAAAGTATTGTTGGGCTTTTGAAAACTACCAGCCATTAACGTATTTGAGTAGTCTTTACCTAATAAGCCGTTTGCTTTAGACTAAGCAAGCTTCATTTGAAATACATGTTGCATTGATTAACATTTAGTTTGAGTAAACTATCAACTATCAACGGATTTGAGGGAGTCTTTACCAGTAGCGTTTGTCTAGACTAGTCAATTCTATGCTGTCTATAAGCCTGGTGAACTGATGCCATTTGTTGTATGGTGTTAAAACCAAACACTGTAAGAACAAAACAACATTCTCCCCTAAATAATTCATCTTTTGGAGTAAACAATTCACACTTCATTGCTTATCTTGAAAGAGTTAGCTTAAAACCAAGAAAAATATAATCTAACCACTTTTCTTGTTTAGCAGTATTAAATGGTACTAACAGGATTAACAGTGAGACATAGAAATAACTAGCAGCACTAACTATAAGAACAGTTTTGACAAACAGTTTTAAATATAACTAACAGTACTAATTATAACTAGCAGTATTAATTGACAAAGACTTAACAGTACTAACATTTAACAAACTTTACAAAAAAAAACAAGAGATATGGGCATTAGGTATTGAGCATGCCAATACTTGAGACCAAGTACTGAAATCTACCAGCATCAAAACCTTTTGTAAGAAGATTTGCTACATTATGTTTAGTGTCAATCTTAGCCATTTGAATGAACTTTTTAGCATTGCAGTCTCTTATAAAATGATGCCTAATCTCTATATGTTTTGTTTTAGAATGTTGAACAGGATTTTCTATTATGCAGATAGTACTAGTATTGTCAATATAAATAACAGTATTCATGAAATTGTACCCGTAGTCCAGCAGTTGGTTTTGTATCCAGAGAACCTGTCCACAGCAATTTGCAGCAGCCACATATTCAGCCTTAGTGGTAGAAGTGGCAACCACTATTTGTTTCTTGCATTGCTAAGAGATCAGCCTATTTCCTAAAAACTGACAACCTCCAGTGGTTGAATTCCTATCTTGTGTAGCTCCAGCATAGTCACTGTCAGTGTAAGCAACTAATTCCAATGGATAATCCTTAGGATACCAAAGTCCTAAAGATGATTTTCCTTTAAGGTATCTAAAAATTCTCTTAATAGCTAAGAGATGGGATGTCTTTGGAGAAACCTGAAAGCTTGCACATGCACATACTGCAAACATGATATCTGGCCTGGATGCTGTAAGGTACATCAAAGATCCTATCATAGATTTATAGAGATGTTCATCAACATCAACAGCATCTCCATCTTGAACCAAAGGCTTTTCCAAATCTGTTGGAGTAGAGGCAGACTTCACATCTGTGTAGTTGAACTTTCTCAAAATCTCATGGACATATTTATCTTGACTGATAAAAATGCCTTTCTTTTTCTATTGGACCTGTAAACCCAAAAAGAAGGTAAGTTCTCCCATAGAACTCATTTGAAACTTATCATTCATAAGCTTTTCAAACTCATCACATAACTCCTTCTTGGTAGATCCAAAGATAATGTCATCCACATAGATTTGAACAAGCAAGATATGTCCCTGTTGTCTCTTGATGAATAATGTTTGGTCAATCTTTCCTCATTGAAAACCATTGCATAAGAGATAATTGGCCAATGTGTCATACCAAGCTCTTGGTGCTTGATGCAGTCTATATAATGCTTTCACTACCTTATAGACTTTATCGGGATGCTCAGGATCTTCAAAACCTGGAAGCTGACATACATAGACCTCCTCTTCAATCTGACCATACAGGAAAGCACTTTTGACATCCATTTGGTAGACCATAAATCCCATATATGAAGCATAAGCCAGGAATATTCTTATGGCCTCAATTCTAGCCACAGGTGCAAAGACTTCATCATAGTCTATGCCCTCTTCTTGAGTATGTCCTTGAGCAACAAGTCTTGCTTTATTTCTGATGACAATCCCCCTTTCATCTTTCTTGTTTTTGTATACCCACTTTGTACCAATTGCTCTATGACCTTTAGGTAAATCCACAAGAATCCAGACCTTTTGCAGTTTGAACTGTAGGAGTTCCTCCTGCATTGCTTCTACCCATGCTGGATCACTAAGAGCTTTAGAAACCCTTTTTGGTTCTTCCTGAGAGAGGAAACAAGCAAAAAGACATGTATGAAGGTCCTGATGAGTCTTCCCTTCATATATAGCACTAAGAAATCCTAGTTCAGAGTAAGAAGATGTCATTCTTCTTGTTTGAACAGATGACTGCACATCACCAATCACATGATCAATTGGGTGATCTTTGTGAATTCTTGTGTGAGGAGTGGTAGGTACTGCATAAGATTGTGGAATGTTCCCCAATTCAATTTCTTGGTCCTCCACTTGTGTGTCTTCAGATGCATGACTAGGTCCTACCAAGTCTTCAGGGGTAGCAGTATTAACTTCAGGGACAGCAGTACTAACTTCTCTACTACCAGTATTAACTTCTGGTCTGGCAGTATTAACTTGTTGATCAGCAGTACCATTATCCTTAAGACTGCTATCTTCATGAGACTTTTCTGTAGCATCATTCTCATCCATCAGCAACAGATTTGGGTAAAGCATCATCAAAATATGAAGCATCCTTCCAAATTGGCATGACAATACAATCTTGATTATCTTGATCTTGTTGAGAAGATGTACTAGACTCAGAAACTCCTTGTATACCTGCAAAATCATTAGAAAAATTCCCTGCAACCACTGGTACATAATTCATTGATTGGGTTTAGAGAATCAAGATCAAACAGCCACTTTGGACCATTTCCTTCTATCATAGGCTTATTCTCTAAGAACCCAACATGCAAGTTTTCCTAAACTTTTCTGGTTCTAATGTTATATACCCTAAAAGTTTTGCTACTTAAGGAATATCTAACAAAGAAACCTTCATCACTTTTTTCATTAAACTTGCCCAACTTATCTAAGGTATTGAGAATAGTAACATGACATCCAAATGGTTTCATGAAGCAATTCTGGTTTTAACACTCTAAAGAGTTCATAAGGGTCCTTGTTATGGAGGCTTGACAATTTAAGACCTTAGTCTGTACATAAGCTAAGCATTATAAACAGCTTCTGCCCAAAATGTTGTAGGTAACTTAGAGTCACCTAACATTGTTCTAGCAGCCTCAATGAGAGTCCTATTCTTCCTTTCAGCTACACCATTTTGCTGAGGTGTCCTATGCTACGACATATCTCTTTTTAATACCTTTTTCCCTACAGAACTCATCCATCACTTTGTTTTTAAACTCTGTCCCATTATCACTTCTGATTATCTTCACTTTCTTATCCGGCTAGTTTTCTATTTCTTTTATGAATTTTTTAAGGATCTCAGTTGTTTCATCCTTAGTTTTTAAAAAGAAAACCCATGAAAATCTATTATATCATCATGACTACAAGTCAGTATTTTTTATGCATTAGACTACTAAGAAAAGTTAGACCAAAAATATCCATGTGCAGTATAAACAATGGCTTAGTAATGGGACTAAAGTCCTTGGTTTTATAAGAGGCTCTATGTTGCTTGCCTTTAAGACAGGCAACACAAGTTTGGTCATTCTCAAATATTTTTAAACGCAAATCTCTTACAAGATTTTCTTTGACAAGTTTATTAATATTTTTAAAATTGACATGACCAAGCCTCCTATGCCATAGCATTGATTCCTCAGATGTAGCTTTTGCAACTAGACAAGTTAAACCATCTTTAGGAACTATGTTTTTCATATCAAAACTGTACATGTTGTCATGTCTAGGAATTAAGAAGTATCTGATTTTTCACAGGCAACTTAAAATAGGAGATAGGACAAGACATTCAGAGTCATAAAAAGAACATAGTTTCTTTTTCGGTCACTCATCTGGAGACACTAAAAAGTTAGAAATTTAAATTCTTTGACAAAGTAACATCATCAAATCAAGTTACAGTTTTAAAGTACCTTTGCAGTTATTCTCCCTCCATTTGCTCTACCACCAAAGTAACATAACCTCCATCAAAAGTCTTGAAATCTGAAAGATGGCTATGTTACCAGACATGTGCCTTAGCAACCACTATAACAAATCTTTATCATTTATCTGGAATTGCTCTGCACATAAAAACATATAAAGTTGTTTATTCTATTGGGGACCTCAAGTCCATTACTTACTTTATCTGCCTCGTGCATCATGTAAATATATTTTTAAAAACTAAGGTGATGCACCTTTGGGTTTGTTAGGTCCTCCAAACCCAACATGCTGAGGGCTTAACATAAATTAAATCCCCTTGCCCTGACAGTATTAACATTTTGCCTAACAGTATTAACAATTTGTCTACCAATATTAATATTTTGATTATTAGACCTTTTTGTTAATGCTGTTCTCTTGTAAAAGGGCCTTTTAACAGTTGATTGTGCTTGATTTTGAAAATTGGTCTTTGGTCTAGCAACAAATAACTGTTGATTTTGGGTGAGCAGTATAAGAAGGCCTAACAGTATTAAAAACCCTAGCAGTACTAAAAGGTCTGGCAGTGTTAACAGACCTAACAGTATTAACAGGCCTTGCATTATTAACAGTTTTTAGGCCAGTCTTCATTAAGACTGCTGCAACATAAACCTCCTCCTTCAATGGACCATTAAGAAATGCCGTTTTCATGTCCATCTGATAAATTGGAAAAGACTTGTGCGCTGCATATGCGACAAAAATCCTGACAGCCTCCAAGAGAGCAACTGGAGCAAATGAATGTTCGAAATCAATACCATCTTCCTGAGCATAACCCTTTGCTACAAGTCGTGCTTTGTTGCGAATTACAGTTTGGTCTTCATCCTTTTTGTTTTTCCATAACCACTTTAGCTTGATTACGTATGTGCTTAATTACACATACCATTTTCCATTAAAAACGGACTTAAATGACTAAAAACGTACCAAAAATACATTGTATTTGTATGTTTTGCATTTGTGTTGTGCAGGAAACGGATATCACACAAAGGACAAAAAGAAAGCAAAGAACAAACAAAACCGAGCACGGGATGGAGAAGACAAAGTCAAATCGTAGCCAAAGTCAGTCAAAGTCAAAAAGTCAACAGGAAAGTCAACCCCGAAAAAGTCTAAAGTCAAATGAAGAAAATACAACTTGAAGGACTAAAATTGCCAAACCTCAAGTTGTATCACAAGGGTTGAAATTGCCTACCGGGTGAAGTATAACTTTAGGGGCCAGTTCTGCCAAACCCCTAAAAGTTGTATCATAAAAGGGCGAAGTTCACAATGAAGTTATAAGAGATGAGGGGCCAAAGCTGCCAACTTACCCAAAACCATTTTTTCCCGCCCAACAAAACCCCAGATACAACTCACGGGTGTCGTCCCACCCTTTTACCCTGCATCCTCTTCAACACCCTGGATAAAACACTTCCCCCTCCTCCACTATCTCCCCCCAGCTTTATAATTGCCATGTTGGCAATCCCTCACCACTTTCCAAGCTTTTCGATGGCTGTGATTGACTCAAAAGAAGCACAAAAGAAATTGAAGGCTGGGATTTGCTTTAGAATCACCTCACACAACAAAAACACCTAGTGAAGCTCTCACAAAAGAAGCACAAGCTGCAAGTCCAAGAAGAAAAGACTTCGGCTATAAATAGAGCCATTTTGTAAGCCTTGAAAAAAGGGAGAAATAGATCTTAGATTATCTTTAGTTTAATTGTCATTTTAATTAAGTCATTTACAGCTTATTGTACTTTTCCTTTCAACTTTGTACTAATTTCCAAGTTTAATGAAGTGTTGAGGTTTTAAGTTAAATTCCCATATTCAAATTCGAAGTTCTAAATTGCTAACTAGTGCTTAATTGTGTTTGAAAAGCTTTCAAAAGAGCTTGTTTATAAGTTGTTTTTTAAAAGAAAGAAAAAGCTAAGTAGTTAAAAAAAATCACAAAAAAAATCACTCTCAAATACACCACAGCTTATTTTATGGATGATAAGCCAGTTCTGGATGGGCTTATGGACTCTCACTAGCTTGTCTTATGTAAGCTAGAGCTTGTAGATTTATTTTTTTTGGAACGACGATTTTATTAGAAACAAAAACTAGCAAGGAGCTAGATTACAAAACAATAATATAGGGGTTTGGTTTGAGAGGATAGAAAAGATATACTGCTGGTATCACTAAAGCTAGCAGTACAAAATTCAGTACTAGCCGTATTAACCTTTGTTTCGGTAGCTAATGTTACTAATCTTCAGGGTTACAGTTAATTATATTATTGGTACTGCTTGCACTGAAAGTAGTACAAATGTTAAGTTTTTATCATCATTGCTTTGAACCGCAGATTTTTAACTTCTGTTTCCAACAATTTAAAATTGTTGATACAGGATCATCCAATCCCATTGTATTAAAATCAGGTTTGTTATCCAAACTAAAACATGTGTATCCCATTCAGAAGGTAAGCTCTCTTAAAAAATTTACATTAGATCTTTTGGAGGGATGTAACACACCAGAATTGTCAATCTACTAAACAAGCTTTTGAAGCCTGTTAAAGATAGAATCAAGTGATTCTGAGTTTGAAGCACTAAAGTTTTCATACTGTTTTGTTTCAACAGAGCCTTTTGTGTCTTCTTTGTTGCTCATTGCCTCCAAATCGAGCTTAATTGGTCAGCTAAACATTGATAGCTATTGAGCATCAACATACTGGTCGAAGGTAAGTTGATGTTCATTGGGCAGTGCCATGAAGAAAACTTCTTGCTTTTACATCATTCTTTTTACACGTCTTTTCTTCAGCAGTAGAAGGCACAAAAGTCATCTTTGTTGTTGTTGATGTACCAGTTTCTGGTGGTGTTGTTACAGGAATAGGTACCCATGAATTCCCATTCTCTATGACCTCCCATAGAGCATAATCCTGGATCTGAAAATACTGTTTAATCCTGATCTCCCACATCTCATACTCCCCGAGTTTGAGCATGGGAAGCTTAGCCAAAGCATTGTTCTGTGTATTCTCCAACTCCATTACTTCTAGATCAAAGTTTCTCAAAGCACAGGCTCTGATACCACTTGTTGATCCCAAGCCTTGATCGATTCTTTACCTTGTAAAGTGTATGTTACCTTGGATGAATCCAAAATAACAATGGTTGAGACTTTGTTTGTATATCAAAGTGTATGCGGAATCTACACTTCAATACTCTAGAAGTATTAATCAATGAAACAGTACTAAACAATGAACAATGAATAAAACACAAAATGCTTCAATATTATTAGATCAATAATACGAGTACTCTTGCTTAGTACTAGGGTTTACAACCTTGAAGCTATATGTTCTTTCTCTAAGATGTATATCTATCTCTTAAGTGTATATAAAACCTTAACCTAGGATCTCCTTTTATACACCACAAGGAGTCCTTTACAAGACAACTATCGAACTTTTAGGATCAATTACAATTATAATCATATACGAATCTTCCTAAAATATATAAGATATACATTCTATATTTATCTCTTTG
The DNA here is from genome assembly GCA_026074375.1 of Tanacetum coccineum. Taxonomy (NCBI): domain Eukaryota; kingdom Viridiplantae; phylum Streptophyta; class Magnoliopsida; order Asterales; family Asteraceae; genus Tanacetum; species Tanacetum coccineum. The sequence continues at coordinate 38,780 of BQNB010005436.1, read as the reverse complement.
CATCCTTATCTCCAAGTCAGCAGCATTAACCATCAGCAGTATTAACTTTTCTTCTAGCAGTATTAACTAACACTGCAGTACTAAGTTTGTACTGGCAATACTAACTTCATTAGTACTGTTAGTTATACCTTGGCAGTATTAACTCTTGATGAAGATTTATTCCCAACATGGTGGCGTATTTGAGGATGTTAAAAAGGAAGGACATCCTAACGTTTTAGAGTAAAAGGATTGGGCTAATGTGAGGGTGTTGGTAGTTTTCCTAGAACGTTTTATACGACATGACTCTACGAGTTCTAAGTACTTTATAATTCTTATACTGATTTTCCATGCTTAATCATCAGTGTTATTTTGTGTGTATAAGGTTGTACGAGTTTGACTTCATGACTACTCTTTGCATTATCATAATACTATGTTTTTTTCTAAAATCTCAAGTACAAGATGTATTACTTCCAATTCATACTTGGAGTGTATTAATTGCCCCGATACTGTTTTGAAGCTACGTTTCTTAACCGCTGATAATGATGTTAATACAAATAATGTCTAAAAACATTATTTATATTTTTCGACCTCTTAATGTTTTGATAATAACAAAATATGAAAACGTTTACGATAAAATTAAACGTTTATAAATTAATAATCATAAAATTCTATTTCTAAGATTAATCACTTAAGGATTAAAATCTTTTGTTAGATTATCATAATGTTCTTTAAGAGTTTCATAAGATTTTAAACATGCTTTAGAACAAGTAGATACCTTAGAATCTGAGCTTGAAGAACTTGAAGAACCTGAAGATGTATATGCCATTAGTGCAAAGTATAGAGGTCCTTCTTCAGCCTGATTACTCCAGTCATATCCAAGTCCATCTTGAGCTACCAAAGCTTTTGTCCTCAGTTGTTTTCCACAATACATTCCTCCTTATTAGTTTCTTTTATTCTTGTTCTCACCTTGGAGGCCCGCAACTCCCTTAGCAAAATGAACCCTTTTTTATGACAGTTATTGCATCCACCTTGAATTGTTAAACCTTATGGTCTTAAGAACCATGGCATTATAATCTTCTCTAGTCTTATTTAGGAATCTTTTAGCTCTCATGGTCAACATAGCCATCTGCCACTTTAGATCCATCTCCAAGTCATCAAGCATCAATCTGTTGTAAGTCCTCATCATTTAATTGTGGACTGTTAGATTGGTTTGCAAAGAAATAAAAGATCACATGCAAACATCACTCATGATTATTAGTATTGGCCAAAGTTAAACCATACGAGCTTGATTGGAACTAGCCAAGTTATTGGAAAGACACAAAAGCCACAATTTGTTGAATTTTGGTTTTGAGATTGGATGACCCTTAACTTAGTTTCATAAATCTCAGATTGTTGAATAGTCATCCATGCGCAAGGGTGTCTAAATCAGCGTTTTTGTTCTCCAGATCAATGTATGAGTCCTTCTATTCTAATAAGAACATCATTAAAACCTTTAGATTCATATCTTCTTGAGAAAAGTATTCACCCAGAATTTCTGAACTGTTGATAAGCTTTTGAAGCCATAATAAGTTGATTAAGTCCTTTCTGGAGCTATCATTGAAATTCTCAATCGTTGCTTTAGAAGTGTCTTTTGAGTTTTCTTTGACTCCTTATTACCTCCAAACCTTTTCTCTATGGCTTTCATCAGAGTCTTGGCACATTTTTAGGTATTAAACATTAGTTGATATTTATTTGGAAGAGCCATCAACAGTGTACCTCTTGCCTTTAACTTATTCTTCCTTGCTAACTTCTCCTCTGCAGTTGTAGGAGGATATGTTTGCTCAACACCATCAATAGTTCTTTTTGGTGGAGGTGAGTCTCCATTTACTATTACTTCCCAAAGAGCATAATCTGTCATTAGGAAGTACTGTTCTATCCTCATTTTCCAAAGCTCAAATTCTCCTGGATTGAGCACTAGAAGTTTTGTAGCAGTAACCGTTGGTGAAGATACTGCCTCCATGTTTTCACAAACAAATGGATCTGGTAAGTGTAGATTGTTTCTTCTTATTCAAAGTTTCTCAACAAGCTCTGATACCACTTGTTGATCCCACTTGAATAGATCATGCTTAGCTTGTAAAAAGGCTTAGTTGTAATGAATAAATCCAAGACTATGCGGAATCTAGTCAATGATACTAAGAAGAATTATAATGAAATAGTAACACAAAATCAATAACAAGACAGATTACCAAACTTTCAGCCTCAATATAAAATGAACACTCTTAATAGTGTTAGGGTTTACAAAACCTTGAAGCTATGAATATCAAAAGATATGTCTAACATTATGCCCTAGGACCTCCTTTTATACACTAAGGAGTCCTACAAGGCTTACAATACTTTCCTAAGTTATCATGATCTTTTCTATAAACAAATGTAATCTCTTAAAAAAATAAGTTATACATATCTTCTTTACAAAATAACCAATACTTATCTTCGTAAGTATTATTGTTCTCCAATAAATCTTTATCCCTTCTTTGTCAGCATAATCCTTACAGCAGTAGTAATCACTCAGCAGTTGTAACTGAGCACAATCAACATTAACTACTTAGAAGTTTACTTTAGCAGTACTAACATACACTAGCAGTACTAACTTTTGTACTAGCAGTAGTAACTACTTAGTATATTTCCAGTCTTCATCTTTGAGCAGTCTTAACTTCTACTAGCAGCAGAAACTTTATACTAACAGTACTAATTATAGTAGCAGTAGTAACTTTTATACTACCAGTACTAACTACATAGCATAATTTTCATTAGTATTACCAGCAGCACTAAGTTATGCTTGACAACACTAATATATACCTGAGCAGCAGTAACTCTAAGAATATCTTATAGTCTTTAAATCCCAACAAATTTTATGGTTAACAAAAGTATAATTATGTAAGACAATATTTTTCAATATACAAGGCTTGGTTACTTAGTTATCATTCCTAAGTGATTTACCAAACTTCATAAAGTTTACAAGTATTTCATATAACATATGCAAATAAAACAATCTATACCTTAATGCAAATATATTTCACAACTTAATGCAAGGAAATTAGCATAAGTCCTATCATCACACAATCATGAAACCTAAACATAAATAAGTAACATGACATTGTGAACACTTATATTCCTAAATTTTAAAGGGCTTAAATAAAATTTCAATAAGCACAAAAAGAGATATACTAGTTGACAATTGAGTCACATAGCATAATCAATAAAAATACTTTTTCTTCTTTTTGTTTAATAGACATCACAATGCATATTTAGTAACAAAATGTCTAAATACCAAAAAATATAGACTTATCATTTTATATCACACTTCATGGTTAATTTGTGCAACGACCTAAAATTGTTTTTGTTTTAGTTTATTATGTGTCGTAATTAAATTTTGGGCAAAAAGATGGATATAGACCAAAAAGGACGTAAAGGTTACATTTTTATAAAGTATTTAACGTTTAAAACATTTATGGAAAGTTTCAAAAATTAACGATTCCTATAGGTATATTTTCTGGAAGAAAAAGAAGGAAAATGGACAAAATACGACGTCACCACGACTCCCTTAGTGAAGGGGGCCGTAAATCCATCCTATAATTTTTAGATTTTTTGTCATCTTTTAAAAATGGTAGTAGATCAGTTGTTCATCGGTTTTTAATTAGGTCAGAACTAATTTTGAAGTTCTTCGAGTGTACTTTCCAATGAACTTAGTCTAAGGTTCTAATTCAGATTTTATGCAAATTAAATAAGCAAACTGAAACAGACTGTATCGAATTCTATGTATCGCTTTTAAGAAAGAAAAAAAAAATGAGTCCCGACGTTATAATATGATACATGGATCATACTCCATTTTAAAAACCATTTGGTTTTGAAAATAAGAGCGAATTAGCTCTGATACCAATTATGGAAAACGTAGAAGGGGGTGAATACGTTCCTATTTAAAAACTTAAGTTTGTCGTATCAAATAACCTATTATGTATAATACAATATGATAAGTGACAATTATAATTATACAACTACAAATATAGATAAGACATACAACAAAACATATCATCAAAACAAAAACATAAGCATAAAGAATATATAAACACAAAGCAATAAGTAAAATAAAGATTAAACCGAACATGATGATTTATAGTGGTTCGGTCACGAAGCTCCTCTCCGCCCTACTCCATTCCTAGAGTTTTTTACTCGAGTGTTACTTCACTATATCAACAAGCTCCATTCTTGGCGAATAAAACCTTAAAACATCGCTTACAATATTACCGATATTAATCTACATATCAAGTCATTCTTCAGGTACAACAAAACTCGTTAAGTTTAATTGCCCAAAGATAACAAACCGATTGCCTTATGTTTTAAGGCCTAAACACACTAAACCTATGTAGAATATATGATGTATCTTATCTCACAACCAAATGACAAGAAATCTAGAGAGAGAAAGAGAGTGGAAGGATTGAACACTTAGAGAGAGAAAGGAAAGAGAGAAAAATTAGATTAAGAAATGAACTAGTGAACAACCAACCCTCTCCAAGGTGTGGAGAAGGGTCTAAATACATCATGTTGGTCGGCCATTATAACAACCTAAGATTTTTCATCAAATGCAAAACCTATTTTACTATTATCATAATTGTACGAGGAAATTTTTCGCTTTCTTACATTAATTATATATCTCACTATGTCATAACTAAAGTAGACAAGCTCACGCAACCTATCTATGGCCATTCTGTCTTCATATATGTCAAGAAAACATCACAATATGTCACAACGATCAATATCATCAATATCCTTATTACAAAGACATTAATCCTATAATGTACCATATCACCAACGTATATCTAAACCTTTACAACCATTATATCGGATCCCAAAACCTAAGAAACATGAAAAAGAATTAACATCTAAATGAAAGCACAATCTACCTAAATCATAAGTACGAGTATTATAAACATTTCATTGAAATATAACACTCCCTCCAATTCAAGTATTAATTTTCAAAGCACAAAGTACAAGTCCTTAAACATAATGCTTAAGTCATTAAGCTCAATCCCTAAAATATCGTTTTTATAAAAAACCTTCTTTTCATCCAAATTCTTCACCACTACTCCTAGTAACAAGCTAGCTATAACTCAATATACAATAAATAAACCCTAAATATTCCATTCAGAAGCTTTCGATACATCTTTTTTGCACTCAAAACCCTAATTCAAAAGTCATAAACCCTACCCCAGCTAAATACTACACATGACCCTCGTTTTCTTACTTCCTTTTTAATCCATTTTAAAAACTTAAACCAACCTATGAAGTCATTGCGTAAAACCCCATAAATATGAGTTTACAAAACCGTTATCCATCAATATCCATCCTTGGCTTTAACAAGTAACGCATAATACAAAGCTAGAAAACCCTAAAAGCCTTATATGAACCCTAATTCCAAGCTACGGCTTATTCTTTCAATTTCAACCCATTATAAAAACTTAAACCAACTAATAAAATATCCATAAAAAAATTTCATATTACATTGCTCAAGAACATAATCCCATCACCCTTGATCATTTATACACAAAATACAAGCCAAGAAAGCCAAAGAAACCCTAAACAAGCCCTAGTTAAACCCTAGTACCTCATTTTCTTCATTTTTAACCCAGTTTAAAACCCAAACCAAATGTATAATCTTGTTACTACACCTTCCTATCTCAGACCTTGGTGCTACATAAATAAAACTATCCGTAATCATTTATACATAACTATAGGCTTGAAAATCCTTGAAAACCTAGTCCGACAACCCCAAAACTAGTCCGATACCCTACACCATCACTTTTGACCCATTTTAAACCATTCCCACGTGCAAAATTCTTAAGTAACTCTTCAAGAAACCCTTAAGCAGCTTCACCACCTACTAAACCATTTCTTGTTAAAAATGAAGCCACATGACCCCCTTGAATGACTCATTTCATCAGCTCGGCTGAAGTAACCACCATAAACACCCTCTAGTTCTTTCTAGCATCCAGACTCATCCAAACACAGCCCCCAAGCTTCAACTTCACCACATCAAGTACAACAGACCTTCAAGTTGTACCCTCACCGACAGCATCATCTGAGGCTTACCTTTAACCTCCTTGATCTCAAACTAGTATAAATAAGCTAGAAACCTTCAGTAATTTTTTGAATTTGTTTTTTTTTCTTCATTTCTCAATATCCCCCACTCTCTTATCTCATAACCCATTATACACAAATCCCATTGCTCACCTTATATCCTAGCATCATAAATGAAACGTTCAAGAAGTGAAGCCTTGAGCATAATTGAAGCCCCGGAGTAAAAGAAACAAGCGTACGAGTGGAAAAACATACCCGAAATGACCTATTTCCACCATTTTTGATCAAAGAAAGCCTCAAACCCAGGTTATATCAACTTCATACCTGATACTACACCCTTATAATGTTTATATGATCCTAAATAAACTCTTGTTAAAGTTTCATAACTCAATTCATGCTCATTTTCCGTTTTGATCCAAAACCGTACACCTTAAACCCTAATTTCGCGTTTTTCTTAAAACTAAATGTTATAATGGTTAAATATTATTATAATCTATCCTATCATGCTTAAATAATGTTAAATAACTAATTTATTGATAATGAAGAATTGAACTTAAAACCCCACGCTATTACGGTTTGAAACCCTAATTCGCACAGCACCCTTTTGCTTCCCTAGCTTTAACGAATTGTTACTTTTAAAATTGCGTTGCCTTTTTTAAAATCCTGTCAATAACATATTTTCTGAGTATGCTATCAGTACAATCTATTAAGACCTTTAGGACTTATCAAAATGTTTTAATGAAATGTTAAACTTAATAGAGCCATTCGAGCCTCTCAAGGGAAGGCTATTATCTTAGGAGACATGTTTTATCTCGAGTGAATAATAATTACTACCATTGTTCAAGTGGACGTGTGTATATATCGTGTGGGGACGGAAGGGGGGAGCGCGTTCTGTCGTTGAGGCAGCATGAAAGTGACTAGAATAGTGTGTGCGACGAAAGGATCATAGAGTATAAGACCTAGACGGGAGCTTCCTAGCTTAACGAATTGTTATTTTAAACTTGTGTTGCATTAAAACTTCATATTTTAGTTTATTATAACTTATAAATGTCTATTGAAATGTTAAAATAAGCTTGCATGGCAATTTGGATATGTTTTGTAATTATAATCCATGCAAGGGGTATATATCGTAACTTTCGGAAACTTATAACTAAAAGGACTAAAAGTGTTATTTTATCAAAGTTATAACTCCAGGGATCTATTATGTCACTTTTTAAAGTCCAAGGTTTACTTGATATATCTTTCAAAGTTGAAGGACCAAAGTCGTAAAAATGCAAACTCCAAGGGCTTATTTGCAATTTTTTAAACCCCAGGGTATAAAATGTAACATTTTGAAAAAGTATAAAATCATGTTTAAAACCTTACAAGACATAACTTTAATTAACGCTTCTCGTGCTTAACATTTCCAGATATGGATTAAAACGCTTAAAACCGATTATATCATATCACAATACTAGGGAGCTTCATATTAAGTAGTTTCATCTTGGTATTACGTTTTGACTGAGTTGTTGGGTTTACGATTTAAAGTGCCCTCACTCCTCAAACGTTTACTGAATGACTTTTGGATTATGATGGCCCGAACGGTGATGCAATAATTCCAAACTCTTCAATCAAACTCATAACTCTTAAACCAAAGTTCTAAAGTACAACCCATAACTCTTAAACCAAAGTTCCAAGTACAATATTCCTAAGACTTGACAGATTCTATCTACTCGAGGTTGTGTTACTGACGGTACTATCATTTCATATATCAACACTCCCTGCTCAAGAAGATTGTGAATAAGATCTTCACTTTTCATACTAAAATATTTAATTGCATCTACCTATCAGGTGAAGTTCATAACCTCGCCTTTACTTATTTTACATGTTTTATAAACCCGCGAGGGGGATACATGCTTGTCACAAACTCTTTTACATACTCGTTTATTTTATAACAATGTGATTACCTCTCAAAGACTTATACATGTTTAAACCAGGAATACAAGTGTTCTTACAAGTTATATGCTATCCTGATACACTATTACAGCTACTGTCTAAGTTATATTATGGCCAAAGTCCCTCATTAAACATGGACCCTTAATCACTTAATAGGGAAACGCAAATATTGTGGATAGATCTATCGGGGATTACGAATCCACGTTTTTTGGTATACCCGGATAGGTAAACCAAACACACTATATTTTGAATTCATAGGTATATGGCAAGTGACCTAACGAGGCCATTATCTCAATATATATACATCATTTGGGGTAATATCATACACACTAGTCTGTTTTGTGTGGCCATACTTAGACCATACAAGATACCAAACAGACCAAATAAGGCAATAACGGGATAATACATTGTTACTATGATAATTGTATTCGTTGCAACAATTACTAATAACGGTGTATAATTCAATATCATAATAATTGTGGTTTAAACCATTAGTAGGGGTTCTATTTAATATATTTATATAAAATTTAAATAAAAATATAAATATTTAATAAAATATTAATTATTAAAAATAAATATAAAAAAATAAAATAATTATAAAAACAACACTATGACTTTTATTCAAACTTTTTATATTAAACCATGAAAATTTCACTCAACCTTTGTGTTGACCCTTTTTAGCATGTTTATCTCAGGTAATTAAGCAAGTTGCGGCACGGAGTGGCATGGACTCGAAGATGGCTGAACTGTTATCATTCAAACATAATGTTTTAGATTTTGGGACCTGCATTTTGTAAAAACTCTGATTATAATGAATGATAACTAAATTTTTCCAACAACGTCTCTTTTAAAGTTGTTTCTATGATTATGATAGTTATCCATGAAGTAATAACCAATTAGCTTCCCCGCTGCTATATTGTAAAATAGGGTGTTACAATTGGTATCAGCTCCATGGTTATAGAGAACCAAGTCAAAAAACCTTAACTATAACCACATTTTCATTTGTTCAGCCACAAAGGTCCTCCATGCCACTACCTCCCGGAACAATATGTAAATATACATCTTTATGTACTATTACATAAATAACTTATTAATTACAAACAAGGATGTTAGTCAGAAGGATGACTCTCCCCAATACCGCTCTACTTCTAATATTGAGGATGCTTTTTCCTCTATGAATATTCTTAACTATACTTCGGTCTCATCGGATTATTTCCCAGCTTCAGCAGGAAGCAGATCTTTTAACTCTTCGGAAAACTCTATAGATAATATAATCCCACCAGTATTCTCATCTTTCTATAATAATTCTTGTTTGAAGGGCGTATAAGCATTTTATTCTAAGGAATTACCTATTTCATCACCAAATACTATTACTCCACCAGCTATTTTGACTCCATCTCCAGTATTACCACCATCACTACTATTTGATCCCCGATATTTCTTTGTTCCTGAAAAACTACTACCACCTAAGAAGCAAATCCATTCTCCATCTTCTTCCTCAACTACGTTATTTAATTCATCCCGGAATTAAATTTGTAATTTAGTATCACCATCTTCCTTAGTTTATACACCTACCTCTCCTCAGATATTTGAAATAGGAAAATGTCCAATTAAGATGTATCTGAAGCATCATGAGGAACAAATCGAAGATATTTTGAATTACTTAGAAGAACTCTCTTTTCACCGCATTGAGAAAATGGAAGAAGGACGTATTAAATGGGTAAAGTAATAAGAAACAAAAAAGAAAAATAAAATAAAAGAAAAAATAAAAAATTAAAAAAAAAAAAAACGAACTAAAGACTGAACTCAAGGAAATCCGTACTCAGATTATCAAACTTCAAAAGAAATGATTAGGGTAAAAGGATAAGATTGCCTTTGCTCACTACAGAATTTCCAATCTTGAACGAATCATTGAGAAAATCCAAGCTCGTCACCAAACAAATCAGGAAGATCTTTAGGATGTCATCTACCAACTCTGATCAAACAAACTCCTTAGATTACTTATAGCTTTATCTAGCCACGGGAATGTGGTAAAATAAAAACCTTGTCCAAAAATCATGACTATGTAAGTGAAAAGGCAAGTTATTTATACAAAGGAATCCCGTTTCATACCTTATTGTTTCCCCAACGTACTCTCTATTCACAATCATTTCCACCATTTTCGTCACTATTTCCATCTTTATCATAACCTCTAAGTGCTTAAAAATTTAAAAATAAGCATTTTCCTTTAAGCATTTTAAGTATCACATTCTCTTTTCAAAACTTATGATATCATTCTTACTACGTGTCATCTTTTGTTGATAGAATGCCTCCCAAAAGGACGTCAACATCTGAAACACCGGCCATAATTTTAGATGCCATCCAGCAACTGATTAATGATGGCATTTCCTCAGCTCTGAAAGCACAAGCTGCTACCATGGCAAATTCCGACAATTCCAATAGGAACACTGAACCCAGAGAAATTCCTGTAGCAAAAAGAGTGTGAAACCCGACAAAGAAAGTCATAAACTGTCAACCTTTTGTTGGAAATACAAAGGTTTCCCCCCCCCCCCACCCCCAATCGGTCCAAGAACTGCTAAGACAAAAGTCAAGAACTGCCTAAAGTTGAAGACGAAGTACTTCCTAACTTAGTAAGGATAAGTCAACGTACTGCTAATGCCGTGATAAAAGGAATCTTAAAGGATTATCTTTTATACATCATGTCAGTAATTATCTTGTAAGCATTAATTAGTGATAGTAATTGATTTAGAGTTTTATGATATACAAGGACTGTACCTCACTAGAGGTTTATCCTTATGTTTATAAAAGGAATCTCTAGGAAAAAATAGACAAAAGACAAAGGAAAAACACGAGTTAAAAATTATTATAATTGTATTCGATCTGCAATTTAGGCAGATTCAAAAATGATAATCAAAGAATCGTGTTGAGAATCTATTGTGATTCTTCTAAGTACTACTGCCACTAGATGTCCGCATAGTTACAGTATATGAGTGTTCAATAAGGGATAACGATCCTACAAGAGGTATCAGTAGCTTGTGAAGAGACTCTGATCTAGAAAACTTTAATTCAATCGAAATCCTTTCTAACCTCATAAAAAGATGTCTTAAACAGAACATATCCTTCCCCACACCTCAGTCCGTTACCGTACTTAAATCCCTATAATCAAAAAGGTAAAATATACCTATGGTCCATGAAGATGCGGACAGTACATTGCTATCAATACACATACTATGGAACATAATCCACCATGGAAACCAAACACAACTGATTCCTGCATCCCTCAGTGTCTGCACCAAAGACTTCACTTGCGCAAAAAACGGTACAAGAAGAAACAATGAGAAAAGCCCTTAATATACTACTTTCCTTCTGCCATACTGATAGACATCTTCTCATTCAGGATGGCTGTAGATGCAAGATCTTTATGGAAAGCCATAAAAGCAAGATTTGGAGGAAACGAAGCATCAAAGAAGATGCAAAAGAATCTGTTGAAACAACAATTTGAAACATTTACTATTGGATCTAGGGAAGAACTAGATTCAGCATACGAAAGGTTTCAGCATATTCTTAGCATGCTTGAATTACATGATGCTACGGTGTCCATTGAAGATGCAAATTTGAAGTTTTCTAATAGAAGGCCTACCATACTGTGTGGCATGTAGTGTCTTACCATGATTCGGGACAACCTGGATTAGACGAGTTTCGACTTTGATATCTCTACAGACAACTTTAAAGGTGTATGATATGAATTGAAAGGTGTCCTCAAATTCAAACTCGATCTCAAAACATTGCTTTTCGTCACAAAGTCAAAGCAGTACTTATAGAAACAAAGTACTGCTGAACCATCACATTCCTAAAAGATATATCAGCTATCTCTAGCACGTGCCAACTGTACCCAACTGTGCTTTTCACTCATATGAAAAATGGTTCCTACTTGCGTCAACATAGCATCTATGCCCACAACTCATGATGATGAAGACCTGGCTACAAATTGATTGAAGAATGCAATGAAAAATTGACATTAGGTGTCAGGTGGCAATGATAACTGCAAGGATAAAGGAAGTTTATGAGGAAGACAGAAGAACCATTGAACTCAAGCCAAAAATGGGGATCACTTTTGACAAATCAAAAGATTGAATGTTTTAATTGTCGAAAAGTTGGTCATTTTGCTGAGAGAGTGTCCGTTTGCTAAGTATCAAGAAAACAGCAAAATGGTCGTCATGAAAAGAAGACTGTGCAATTGAAGATTACAAACTCAAAAAGCTTAGGGGCAACAGACAACAATGAAGCCATTGATTGGGACCAAGAAATTGATTGCTGAACCAGTGACATATGTTATGATGGCACTGACTGGAGTTGAACAAGATAATTGGAGCATGGAGTTTGATGCAGAACATGTGCACTTTGGACAAGATGGACTTGGTGATTTTGACTGGAGCAATAAAGATAATGATACACCAGTATCTCTAGCTTTAATGGCTACAAACTCAGAGGTACCTTACTGTTCCAAATGTAGTAAGTCTTATAAAACGTTGCCGTAAAACTATCAAAAAGAAAGAGATAATTTTCAAAGAGCTAGAACCTGAAATTCTAGATATCAAATGAGCTAGAGTCATTAGAGGACATTGCTTAAAAACACAGAAAAAATGAATATGCATGGGGTGATAAGTAGTTAACAAATGAATATGACTTAAAAGATAAGAGATTTGAAACAGAAGAAAACAAAAGAATTAGATCAAAAGCCTTAAAAGAACGAGATATTCAAAGGAAAATCTGAAAAATGGTCAAATCATCAGTACTATCAAATGAAGTCCTAAACAAAACAAGATATTTCTGATAAGTCATGTATAGGTTTTGGATTGAGTCCCTAGCAATTGTATGGAAATTAACAATTCATCTGGGGATGAAACTTTGAATGAATCCATTCGTAAGAAAATTTCAAAAGAGAAAAGTCCTACCAAGCAGTACCTCCACCACAGGTACAATTACTTCCACCTAGGGCAAATGTCTCCTTTAAAGGATAGATGAACTAGCCATTAGGAACTAAAATTGTTAATCAAAAGAAAACAAAATCAAGTCAAACCAAAATGGATAGAAATAAAGAAATAATTGAAGATTGGGTGATAGTGATGATGAAAGACTGATGTTTCATAAAGTCAAAAGAAACTGCTTTTAAACTCAGAGAACAGTGAAACATACTTTTTGAAACAGGTCACCAAACATCAAAAACAGTTTTGTCAAGAATCTAGAAACAAAGGGACCTGGGAACAATGGGGTAAATTATGTTTGTGTATGTTTACAGTCCTAATCATTTAATGCAAGGATTGTAAACCTACAATAAAGACCTTCAAACAAACCCAAACTCATAAACCTAAGGGAATACGGGTTCAAGACCATTTTGGAACAACCACCAAAGAGTGAACATATAATTTCTCAAGAAACTCTAGGTACCCTCATCAAAGGATATCCTTTAACCATCACATGTACTTACAAGGGATGTCTTTCTAATACTGCTATACCAAAAATGACACAAACAGTACCACTCAAGAAAGTACTGCTAATGGTGACTTACAAGGTACTACTAGATCTAGAGTACCACCGGCAGTACTTTCACGCAAGTACTGATGGAAGTTAGTCTTATCCAATGATTTGATAATAGAAGACCTAGAATTCAAGCTTTTCAACGCATCTTTGAGTCTTCTAACCACAAGACCTCCTCCTAACCACAAAGACCCAAGAAAAATTGTTATATCTATATGGGATAGAAAGGAAGCACGGTTGATCCCAAGCAGTACTTCCGACAAAACGTTCAAAAAGAGTGCAAAGATAAATCCAAAACCAAACATGGAGACCCATAAGGGAAGCTATCTAGATTCTTAAATAGGGGTAATGGATCTTACACACTCAAGGCAATTGAGTATGTAACTCCATTAGAGGGTACCATCCAGTTATACTTGGGTCCCTAAAAAGCGGTCTAATGCTTTTTGAAATTGTTTTACGAGGCAATCCAGAAGAAGATCTCAAGGACTATGCTATCAATGACAGTGTATGCTCTGGAAGTAGACAGGAGACAAGGACATTTAGGTCAGATTTTAAAGAGTTCAAAAGGTGGTTTATTTGGCTTTTGGAAATGACTCTAAAGGTGGAAAATCACAGGAAAAGGAACATTAAGACATCATGCTTAGATTTTGGAGAAAGTTTAGCTATGTGGAAGAGCTCAAGTTATAATTCACTTATCTCTGTTTCTCAATCTGTGACAAGAAGCACAATGTCCTCTTCATGACAAGGAGTGTCTCATACTATCCCCTCACAGTTCAAATTTGTGATGAAGATCTGGTAAATTCCCTTAGAGCCCCTAGAAAGAAGATGTCTACAACCTGGAACACAAAGAAACATTATTCTTCTGGTGGAATCACCTGTTTGGTTGCAAAGGCAACAGAGGATGAAGCTGTCCTATGGCACAGAAGACTAGGGCATGTCAACTTCAAAAATATCAGCAAGTTGGTTAAAGGCAATCTGGTTAGGGTGCAAGAAGATTGAAGAAAGAACTGTCAGAGAACCTCTTGAATTGCTCCATATGGATTTGTTTGGACCTGTTTCAGTAGAGAGTATAAACAAGAAAAAGTACTGCTTGGTGGTCACTGATAACTGCAGCAAATTCAGTTGGGTGTTTTTCTTCTTTGCGTGAATTTTGAAAAATGCCGAAAAATGAGTCCCGACACGTCCGTTAATGTCCAAATAATTTTTGAAGGGTTTAAAGTGTAAATATGTCATATAAATACTCTAGGTTAATGGAAAAGTATTTTTAAGGTGAATAAAAATGCTAATTAACTTTGGAGAGTATTTTACGGTTGAGTTTTACGAGCTTTTAAGTGATCCCGACACGAAAAGAAAGACCCGAACCCCCCTAGGATCCTTGTTCGCGGTTTGAGTCCAAGAGGAGACAATGAGGCTTTTTTTAGCATGGTTGTCTAAGTATTGTACATACTAATATTCCATCTTTCATTTTTGAAACACATAGATCATTTTTGCAAAAAATCTTCTCTCTTTCTCTCCTCTTGGCGTCCGAACAAAGCACACACACAAACACTTTTATTTTTGAAATTTTGATAAAAAACATGAAGTTGGGGGTGAATAATTGGTTGATACTATGCTTGGGTATTCCATTTAAACAACGTTTGGTTGTCCGGTTCGTGTCAAAATAATCACATTTTTGAACGATTTCTTGTAAGTTTTCAAATTTAAATTCTCTCTCTCTCTCTCTTTTGGGTTTATATTGATGCATGCGAGTCTTGTTGAGTTTACACAATTGATCGTGTGTAAAAATCATTTTTTGGAACATGAAACATATGCGAGAGCGAAAGTGGTGTTTAGTTCGCGCGGACACACACACACAAGTAAAAGAGGGGTTCATTGTAGTTTGGATGTTGTGGTCGTGGTTTAGTTTCATACACTCAGCCATGCGACCGACACAGGAACGTACGAGGCTGCAAAAGAAGTGTCATTGTCCTCTGAAGAACAACTTTACATGGCTCACACACAGTAAGTTTGATGCATCAAGAATCTCTTGCCAAAGCCAGAATGGGATAAAGGATTGCTTTTGAAGAGGAAAAGAGAGAATATCGATTGCAATAGGAAAATATACGGAGGAGTGTATGTGGAGCAGTACTTTCACTCTAAGTAACTTCTAATACACCTCCATCAAGACGTCTGGCAATACACCTACAGATTCTAGGATTTGATACTCCAAAAGGATGTATTTTACTCTACATACATCTTTTGATGCTGAGAAGCGGATAGCTACTACAACAATCATGATCCTACCATTCTTGATGTTCCCTCTACTCTCCACACTGAATTCATAAAATTCATCCTCAAAGTCAAATTAATGGCAAAAGTACGCTTGGGTTCAAACAAGTAAAAGCATCAAGACAGTACTTCAAACCAACATCAATGCATTGCTGTCTTTCATATTCAACAAAATAAACTACACCTCCGAAAGATCAGCAATCATGCCTTGTTTGCTTTTTCTTGGCGTCCAGGAGGAACCCCATGAGCGAGTGGAGCGCTCTCAAGCCTTAGCATATGAAACAGTTGGTAGAAAGCGAGTGCAAGAAGAACTGCTTCAATTCAACTACAAGAGTATGGGTTTTATGTGACCTACCAGAAGGCAAAGGGTGATCGGAACTATATGGTTTTTAGAAACAAGAGAGATGACGGTACTATTATCAAGAACAAAGCACGCCTAGGTTGCACAAGACAACAAGAAGAAGTGTGGAATTGACGGAATGAAGTGTTTGCAACCAGTTAGCTAGAATTGAAGCCATCAACTCGTATATGGGGGCTGATTTTGCTTCTTTCATGGCTTTATTGGTCTACAATAGGATGTCAAAAGTGCATTTCTCATGTATGGCAACACACAGATAGAGGTATGCATGTCAAACAGCCTCCAGATTTGAAGATCCTGCTCATCCAAACAAGGTCCTCTCTAAGTTGCAAGCACTTTATGGCCTGCATCAAGCCCCAAGAGCAGGTATAAAGACTCTCACACTTTTCTTTGATCCGCATGTGAAGCGAAGGAGGGGGCGAGCGTTGATAAAACTCTGTTTGGAGGAGAGGAAGAAGGATAGGAGAGAATTTTTTTATCATGTTTACAGGTATAATGTTGATGATATCATCTTTGGAACTACCAAGGTCTTCTATGGTGAAGGATTTTGAAGATCTTATGCAAAAGGAATTCAATATGCATTCCATGTGTGAACTCTCACATTTCTCTCTCTCTCTAGGCTTCAAGTCAAGCCCAAAATCTAATGGGTGGTAATTTTCGGAGAGAGTCAGCTAGCGAAAATATGTGAAATATCTCTATTCTCAAACAAGTTTGACTTTAGAAACCATTAAGCCAACATCCACCCCCATTGAGTGCGCGTGCGGATGTAATCGCGGAAAAGATGAAAAGGTGAAGATGTTAGTGTACAATCTTAAGGTCTATGATTGGGTGTCTCATGTACTTAACTGCTTCAAGACCAGACATAATGTTTTGCTGTTTGTAGCGAGTGTGTGCAGCGTGAGTGCACAAGGCACTCCAAAGGTTTCTCATCACACTGCTGTCAAAAGGATCCTTTCGGTATCTCAACAAAATCAACGAACCTTATTTGGGTTAATGGTAATCCGAAGAGCGGTCGGAGCCTTTTCATTTGGTAAGCTTTTTCGATATGACATCCGGGGACAACCATGATAGAAGATCAACTCGGAGATGTCAATATTCTTGGGAAAGACTATCCTCTTGCAAACAGCAAGAAACAAACAATTGTGGCCTATCTCCTCTACAGAAGTACATGAATTAGTGTAGCAAGCTGCAAGTTGTTGTGCTCAGTTCTTTGGATCAAAATCAACTACTGATCTGGATTTAACCTTCTTTGAACACTGAAATCCATATCTACAATGAGAGCACCAGTTTCATATAAGAAAAAAGCATGTGTTGGGAGAGAGCGCTCAAAGACCAAGCATAGATCAATTCGATCAGGTCGGACTTCATTCGAGATTGTTATGAGCAAAGGCTCATATGTGGTTAAGTTCCATACATGATTGACAATGTAGCAATTTACCACCAAAGGCTTTGACTTGGCAAGATTCAACTTTTTTGTGGTCACTATAGGGATGATGATCCCATACTGCTCTTTGAGGGAGGAATCACATATAAAGTACTGTGATCTAGTAAAGTACTGTTTTGGTAGAATGGAGGACGTTTGAAGCACTCTACTATCTTTGAGGGAGATATGAATGATTATTCAGAGATTTGCTGATTTGAAGAAAGTTTGCAAGTTAAGGGTTGTCGTTGCACCATAGTAGAGTTGGACATTTGTTTGTGTGAAAGTACTGCTAATCCTACTCAAAGTACTACTGCTTGCCTTAGAAAGTAACTAGCTTAGACAACAAAGTACTGTTCTAAAAACGTTCGGTCAACAGTCAACTACGTTTTTGCGCCCTAAAAACGATTTACAAACGGTAACATTCATAGTTATCCAACACAACCGATAAAATACTCAACTGAAATTGCATTTTCTCACAATCCCTAATCTCTTTTCTTTCTTCATAACTTTTTGAAATAATTAACAACCTCCGAACCACATTAATTATTCCCTTCAAAGGCAAAACATGTCGCACTTTAACAAGCACAACATGTTTCGTGTGTGAAAAAGACGGCTCAAATGCTGATTTTTTATCAAATCAGCATCGACTTTTCACACTGCAGCTTCCATTAATTACTCTTTGGTTGGGTGATCCTGTTCTTTATTGGTTCCCATGCTCAACAATTTTTGGTCTACCTCTACTCTCAAAGTGATCAATGACATACCTCAACTTCCGCGCCAAGTAGCTGCAAGAAGATTTTGATTTCTGAAGCAACCATTCGGCTGACCTACTCTTTGATATGAAAATGGATTATTGCTCTCCTCAATTCAAGTCATTTAGGACGTTGCTCATAAGATTATTGGCTACGAGGAACTTACTCAACTCACTTTCTCTAAAACCGTTATTTAGTCCACAATGGAATACTTTGTCCATTATTACTTCATCCCTTAGTCCTAAAGGCCCTTCATGAACAATTTATGGAACAAACATTGCATCTCCTGCTCTTGTAGGTCTAGCCACAAAACCAAAAATTAATTTTCCTTGATGATTCGAACTGGGAATCTAGACTATTTCAAATGGTACACCTTTTCTCCTTATGTATCCTTTGTACGTTCAGCTTGTTTTTTGAACAAGCAGTTAGAGGGAGTAGGACAGACCTCGAGACTTTTATACCATCCGTTTCACTTCCTTCCAAGGTTTTTACATTTAGAGGAACATAAGTACTAAGTTTCTCCTGTAGATTACAACCCTTGACTTTCCATCTATGTTAGAAGTAGTCACGCATTGGCTCGGACAAGAAACATAGTACTATCCCATTCAAGGCTTGCAAGTTCTCAAGATGCTCAAGGTTCTCAACGCAAAGTGCTGCTCATTCTCAGAGCGAGCGCGTGCTTCAGTACAAGGTACTACTGCTTTCCTTCCATAGTACGGCTAACTCTCAAAACTGCCTGAAATACAAGGACAGAAAATTGTTTTGCAAAACCCTTTTTTTTGTCCAAGTAGTTTGAACCTCATGATGCTGCATTCTATCCTAAAACTTTCCCCATATTAATATCCCACAAATGCGTCTCAAACATTTGGAGGAGATGAGGGACTTTTGGATCTATATGCTTTAACAGGAAGTTAAGAGAACTCAGAGGCAAAACCTTTTTCTCTAGCCAAACTAATTCGTAAGCTCAAACCAAACTCAAGGCGCCTGTCACAGGTGGTAGCTCTCCATTGGTCAAACATCATGCTCTTATGTAGAGAATCAAAAACCTCAGAAGCAAAAAGACGAAGAAAAGAAGCATAAGAAGAAAAGTGTCTTCATTCATCAAAGGGGGGAGGAATTAAGGATGAAGGAACGTTTGTCGAAGAGCACTATTTCCAGAAAAATACAGCAGTCCTTTTCCTTAGGATATTGCTGATAAAGATTGCTGCTCCTGATTGGAAAGAAAAGGTGATGAGAATGAAGAATTAAATATTGAGGAAAAGAAGCCTTCTTCTAATGTAAAGTGGAGACACAAAAGAATTGGATTTGAGACAACTCAAAGTACTGCTAACAAGTACTAGTACTCCAGACCCTAAAATTTAGAAGATGAAAAGCAGGTCCCTTCAAGCCCACATCCGTCCAATTCATTATGGACTCTGAAGAACAACTTAAAGCTGCAAAAAAAAGAATTCTTGTCTCTATTTTCCAACAAAGGTTTGAGCATGATCCTGGTCCCCCGACATACTCAACCTCACAGCCAACTCAGAGGTACTGATCCTAAAGATAAAGGCAAAGGGGATATTGTTAAGAACCTAAAAAGAAGAAATTAACTCGTCAACAATCAGGCCTTGGAACTAACAAAGATGAGGAGTTGGCTAAGAAAAAATTCAAGCTGAATTGGGATGCAAAGAAGAAAGAAAGAGTTTTGAAGAATTGAAGAAAACAAAGCCAAAGACTAACTTTGAGGAAAACCTACTTCTCTTGCTCAAGAAGGAATCAAATGATTGAGTTTTCTTAAAAGGTCAAGGAATACAAAAATATGCAAAAACTTAATTAACCACAGATGAGAATTGTATGACAAAAGTTCAAGCATCTATTAAAACTCCTTCAAAGACTTTATTCCAATGGATTCAGAGAAAGAAAGGAGATGTTGAATGAAAGAGAGCAAAAAGACTCTTAAGAAAGGAAAGCTACAAATATCTGAAGAACAAACACAGCTCATCAAAGAAGCCTAATTAAGAACAGAAACAATTGATGACTCAGAAATACCTTAGGGTTTTGAGACTTGAAAAGAGTGTACACATAAGAGTCACTAAAGGAATCTCCATGATTTACAGAGCTCCAAGTTATATTCACCAGATGAGAGTATCTATCATCACCGATAGAATAATCATTTTAGGGCTTTTGATACTTTTGTGTGAGATACGCATGTCTAGATAGACTGGATTTATATCACCTATATCGAGTTTGTTATGACTAATAAAATGACACATTCCCTCCAAAACCGAATTGGTTTCATGCTTCTGGGTGATCTAACGACTAACCATTATTTGGGAGCGGCAGAATCAAGTATGAGACTTCAGGAAGGATCAAGAAGAAGGGGAAAATCAAAGATGGAGGTTTCATGAATCGTAGGAGTGCATACCTAAGATAAAAGATGGTACATGATTCATATGCTGGCCAAGAGAAGATATCCTCTATCAAGAAGTTATGATAGGATGCTGGAACATGGAAGGGAAGTTGAAGATGAAAGTGTGACACCATTACTTTTGATAACATCAGTTCATCTTATGGACAACGCAAATGTGACAATCTTTAAACAAACTGGTATGAATTTATCAAAATTTTCTTTTATATATCTATTTTGATAAAATGTTTTTACTGTGAACAAGCAGTAACTTGTTCAATACTGCTAGTGTAAAACAAACATACCTTGAGAAGGTACTTAGCTAGTTAAAAAGTTTTTTTGAAAATATTGTGAAGATTGAGTGTGCCTAAAAGATTTAAGCACAGATATGTGAGTATTAAACTGTTTTAAAAGGGATGATGTTGGTTATCGCACCACACAACAAATGTATTCATTCACCATGTCTTACAAACTAAGAATTGACTAGTCCAAATCAAACATTTTTGTAAAGACATCTCAATGCTGTTGATGGGGTTGATCAATTTACACAAATTTAGTGGTGATCAATACACGTTGTGGATTACAGCTGAATTATTGGCTACTCCAAAGCAAATGGCATTTTGGTAAAGAGAACTCAATCCGTTGATAGCTTTAATATTTGCTCAAAACTATATGGTCCTCAACTCACCAATGTTTTATTACTGATAGTTTAAATCCTGAGCAAACGCTTTCAGGTAAAGACTATCAAATCCGTTAGGTTTGTAATGACTTACCAAAAGTCATATAGTACCAACACACTATGATTCCATTTCTGATGTTGAAGTGATTTTCAGTTCATCATGATTATTACCTTTTTCTAGGAACCAAAAGAACTGACTACCCAAGAGTGAATGTCTACGTGGTAAAGGCTCATCAAATCCATTCATGGTTTTGCTAAAAGACATGTTCTAGAGAATAACAATCTGTTTGAGAAAGACAAAGATTTTTGAAGAAATGTGTATGTTCAAGATGCTCAAACAGATTGTGTACAAGATACTGCTCAAAGGATGAAGCTTAAAAAGATTAAAGGGCAATACTCGTTCAAGACAAAACAGCCTTGATGCGGCAAACAAAAAGACCAACTATCAAGAAACTTAAGTCAAGCAAGTAGAATTCATGTTAGGGGAGGATTGTTGGAAAATACTATCAATAAGGTCAAAGTTCCGCCATGAAAAATTCAAAGTACTGCTAAAGGAAAAAATCAAAAGTACAGCCAGTACAAAAGATCAAGTACTTTGCATGGATTATAGGAACTGTTAAAAGTTTAAAAAACGGTTGTTTTAGCATTATCTTTTAACAGTTACTTAAGTGATAAGTATCTATTATGTTTATGAAGATAACAAGGACTGTCCATCTACTAAGGTTATCCTTATTTTATAAAAGGATCTCTAGACGATATTAATATAAACAAACAAGAAAAATTCCGCGTTAAGGTTTATTATATTTATTAGGGATCTGCAATTTAGGCAGATTCAAAAGGTTTATAAAAGAAATCGTTTGGAGAAACTATGTGTGTTCTTCTTAAGTACTTACTATGCCAACTCGATCCGCATAGTGAAGTATATCAGTGTTTCATTATAAGGAATATCGATCCTACAGGACCTTATTGGCCTTAAGTCCAATAAGCGGTATTTAATGCGTTAATAAGAGTTTTGACGGACTTTTTGGAAGTAAAATGTATTTGCAAAGTGACATTGAACACTATTTTGGAAAAAACGTTTTAGTAAACGTTAAAGATTTAGATTTTTGGATTTTGTCGAAAAGTGTCGAAAGTTTGAAAAGTGTTTGGAATAAAGGTTAAAAACCTTGGAAAACGTTGTATGAGCGTACGGTCAGGTCAAATTCGTAAATTTTATACTTATAAATTTTTACCCAAAACATGATTTAATTATGTTTTAAATAATAAAATATTATTTAATTATTTTATTTATTTAATAAATTCACTAAAAGACAAAAATATAATTTTTCTCGAAACTTCACAAATATGTTTATTATGAGTAAACGTTCCATTTTCAACCCTATTATGATTATTTTTTTACAGGTGACTAAGTTACCGAAGGACATATCGGATATATTTTTATTATTATTAATTAAAATTATTACTTATATTACTTATCATTATTCTTAAATATTATAATATTATTATTTGAGTAATGAGAATTGATAGGATGTTGGTGAATACGTCATCATCACCTCACCACTAAATTGTTATGGGTAATTGTACAACGCGTCTAAACTCTATGCATCAAACATGAAGATTGTTTTGGGAATGAATGATTAAAATGGTACATTAACTGGACTAGGTCGTGTGAGGACGTCATTGCGTTTGCTTGTGTGATTGAGATTTGGTTGCTAAAGACTTGCTTGAGGTAGTTTTTGTCTAGCCAACCCCCCATTTTTCTGATCTGTTTCTTTCTTTCTCAAAATGTTGGGAGAAAATGGTACTCAAATGTGTTTTGAACTGTTTTGAATTGAACTATGCGAAATGTGATTTTGTTTTTGGGACAAGATATGTGCTTATGAACTCATATGTGCATATTATACCGTGCATGATTGTTGTATCAGATGTGTAACGCTACCTAGTATTTTGTTGATATTATAGCGGATAGGGTACCCTGTACCCTATTTGTGTGTGGTCCTGCCCTAATTTAGTGCTCCAGCTGGTAGGCCCTTTAGTGCGAAGTGACATATGTAATGCTTAGCGGGGATGGCTATGATTTTTGCATAATATAATTTCACTGTCATATTGCACTATTGTCCACTATTTTGAAATATTGGCACAACTTTTGGGTTTAAGGTCAAACCTACGAGCTCACCAACATTATTGTTGACGTTTTCGAGTATCATTCAGGTTAAGTGAAAGAGGAATAAGTTAATGATTTATGATAGCAGACTTAGAAGTATCCCGAGTGGATTTTCATGTGAAGTCTTGCTTGTTTATTTTATTTGGTTTTAGTATTTGGAAGATTTTGGTTTAAGTTTGGATTTGGACCCTTGTGAGGGCTTTTCGATATTATAAGAGTTTACGGATTTGATTGTGATTTGGGACATCACTCGAGGTTGTTCAAGGTTGATGACCATCATAACACTTGAAGTTTATGCATTGTAGTTTTCTCTATATTGTATTTGTGTTATGATTGATCATTATGTTGCGCTCTCGATTTTCCGCTATTGTCGGGGTGTGACAGAAAGCAAGAAGATAAATCAATCAAATAACACATAGACATATTGAATGATTAATGATAAATAACCTTACTTGATTAAAACATGGATTCAAGGTAGTACAATAGGGTTTTGAGGCCCTAAAAATGACCTATAAAACTGCTAGAATGACTAGGGTTCGTCTCCTAGGTTTATAAAAAGTTACACACTTAAAATCCTAAAAACGGATTTATATTTATAGAGATATCGATGCGATGGTGTCGCATAGAAATCCTGACGCCGTCGCCACGTAGATGATTCTAGATCCTCTTTAAGTCACGTCCTGACGCCGTCGCGAAATTCCTGCCGTCACTATATAGATCACGACGGCGTCGCTTTATGCCTGCGACGCTGTCTCCAGCCATTGTATGCCTAAATCTTCAATAGATTTGGTGTAGGTCCGTAATCTTGTCTGTTTCTTCTCCAAATGAGCCCAAGTCACGTGTATTTCCTCCAAAAGCCATCCAAGTGCTAAAAACCTAAAAACAAACGATTAAGCACGTAATCTGGGCATATTTGCATAATTTAGGGGGTTAAATGACCCTAAAATAGTGTATAAAATGACACCTCATCAATTCACCAACTTTATGTTGACGTTTTTAAGCATGTTTTTCTCAGGTCAATAAGTGCACAACATGGATACATTTGGATGCATTATTTTGAAGTCTAAATGCACTAAAGATTTATTGCATTACATTTTGGGACATTTTGTTATGTATCATAATCTTTATGTTTTAACAACAATGAACAATTTAAAGCTTAGAGCTTTTGTAACAAACATTTCAGTCATCAAATGTATCTTCTTTTAAAACGACTCATTTAGAGGTCGTTCTCATATCTTGTGCTATTGTATTATGAAGTAACACTCCCGGACCCATATTCTGCTGCGACCCATTTTGGGGTGTTACACCAGTCATGTATAGTGCAGGATTGGTAAAACCGAGGTC
This sequence comes from Tanacetum coccineum, assembly GCA_026074375.1. Lineage (NCBI taxonomy): Eukaryota > Viridiplantae > Streptophyta > Magnoliopsida > Asterales > Asteraceae > Tanacetum > Tanacetum coccineum. The sequence continues at coordinate 13,843 of BQNB010005436.1, read as the reverse complement.
ATCCCAAGAGCTAATGGGTGGCCTAAATCTAAGTTTTAATGGTTGTCACGTTTAAAAGCTGTTTAGAAGATTATAAGATAATAAATAGCATAAATCGAATTTGTTTTATCAATCGAGGAAATTGGTATAGTGGAAATCTACTAAGAAGATTAATCCATTTAACTAATTAAATATACTAAGTTTAATTATCTTGATCTCAAGTGCAATGTCTAATTCTTATTTTATTAGTGGCTCTAATATCAACAGACCCGAATTGACATTCTTAATCTGTCATATACTTCCTTGGATCCCAATTCCCAATAAGTCACAATGTTAAAGTATCCAGGTTGTAGTGATTAAATCCTAACTATCCTAAATACATGTCTATAACCTAAGATAGATTATAAACCCTCTTTGAAAGAGTTCCTGAGCTTTTTAAGCATTTAAAGTGATAAAGGCGGTAATTAGATAAATTCCTACACTAGGGATAGATGCCAACTTATCCTAGTACCATGCTAACTCTAAGTTCAACATGTCGGCCTAATAGAAGAACTAACAGGATCTAAACCACCCACAATACTACCAAAACTCAAGGATCAATGACAGACAATAAGGATATCTAATAAAACAATGGTCAAACAATGAGATCAAAAATAAATAAACAAAGAATAATTAACAAATTAAATGGCAAGAACAAAAATTAAGCATAATAAATATCAAGCATCAACAAATTAAGCCGAGATCGAATACATCATTAAAAAATAATTAATTGAAATTAAACTGTAATAGTTGATGAATCATGTACAAATCATAGTAATATAATGCTCCTGATCTTCTAGTTGGATCCCGTGGCGAACCCTACCCAAATCAAGCAGCAAAGCAAGTTGCTCTTCTTCCTCCTTTGTCTTTAGCATCGGCAGAAAGAAAGCACATAATTGAATGATAATATCTACATGAATTGAATTACTTATATAGTAATGATGAACTTTAGGCATGCTACGAGTTTGGCCCCTGGGGTTCCTTAATACTTTCACTCCATTCATGAAACTTTATACGAATCGCGCAATATTAGTCCATATGATGAGTCATAGTTACGGCGTAATCCATTGTGTTGAGTTACACCGTAATTCATCTGACGCTGCATTTCTTCATTTAGTATAAAAATTAGTTACGGCGTAATTGTTGCGGGCTAGTTACGTCGTAACTCTTTGTCAGCATAAATACACTTGCCATAATATTTAGTTACGGCGTAATCCGTTGTGTCAATTACGCCGTAATTTCTTCCATAATGCGGATTTTGTTGAATATTGCCGTTTTTCCGCATCTTTTCTGTTCCAATGCCTTTAATTACCTGAACCTGAAATATGAACGAATTAAGTACAGATTCTTATAAAAATTATATAAAAAAGGCAATAAATGAGAGAATTTGATATATAAAAGTATTAACTATTTGACGTTATCAAATATCCTCCTACTTGACTTCTATATGCCCTCAAGTAGACTTTTTAAATAATTCTCAAAAAGATATCTCCCAACTTATTTAGGAAGATATGAAATTAAAAATTACCCATGCTAGAAAATTCTAAACCGAGCACCTTACGAAAGGAAAAACGAATCACACTCTTACTCCTACTAGTCTATGTGTTTCATTTTTGGTGATCACTCAACTGCTCAGTCATGACGAGTATTCTATCATAGGCTTAGCAAGGATACTAATCTCCACCACTAAAGTCTAGATGAAACTGTTCAAAAGGGCAAATGGGTTGACAACGTCTTGGATTGCGAGAGATACACCAAATCAGCGATAAGCTAATTATGATACATTCTATACGCCCTCAAGTCAGTCCATTCTCTCTTAAATACATTCCGCTCGAAAAGCCTACAACTCTCCCAACTTCTCAGAGAACGATACTGTTAAATTATAAAAAATTACTCTACACTCTTTCATCGTAGCTTAAGTAACTCGTTAAACCGAGCGTCACTCTATGAAAGGAAAAACCGAATCACACGTCTTTGACTGGACTTCACTACGTACTGTATGTGTGAGTTATCATTTTTGTCGTCTTCGTACTGGGTTTCACTTCGCTCAGATCTCTATGACGAGTATTCTATCATAGGCTTAGCAAGGATCTGATAATCTCCACCACTAAAGTCTAGATGAAACTGTTCAAAAGGGCAAATGGGTCGACACAGCACAAAGGCTTACGGGGTGAATAATCCTTTTAATGCAATCTTTATCAATACCAAAATTCCAAAAAAGGCGACAAAACCATAAATGCTCATCCAAATCCATGAACGACACACCTGTCATTGCTCAGTTACTTAACTCGAATAAGCTAAAGGTTAGGATTAAGAATGATAAGGGTAGGATAAAGACATGGGATGCGCATTTAATTATTGTTAAATAAACACACAAAACAAATAGTTTCCTAAGTCCACAATCTCCCCGTCACTTGTCACATTCAAATCCCATAAGGAAAAAATTGAGGGTCAAAAGTCAAGGGGTCTTCATAATATACGAGTTAATGCGTATGAAATGTAATGTAATGCCTCATAATCTCCATAAACTAGGCAAGAAAGACGCATTAACTCGGCCTTCATCATTAATGAACAAAAATTATGTGCTAATTTTTTTTAAAATTTTAGGTAAAAGCAGCACATAATCTAACCAAATAACTTATTTCTATCTCCCTTCCCCCCACTTGAGATGTACAATGCCCACATTATAAAAATATAGACTTAAAATAGAAAGGAGAGATAGAAATGATACAGGTTTATAAGAACTACCCGTTTAAATAGATTAAAACGAGAATGACTAATCATCGCCAGGTGAACAAGGCGGCAATGCTACCATAATATGACATAAAAGCTACTTTATATATATATTTTTATCAGTAATACAATAAAACAGAAATTACAATACATACACATATATACATAAGTATCCTCCCACTTGAGATCAACTATCTTTAAAACCCGAATTTCATCACATACCCTCTATCTTAACCCGCGACTTTTACCAGTGAGACTAAAATAAACCAGCAACTCCCCGATCATAGACAAAAGAAACTACAGGGTAGGATAGGAGATTGGTGTAACAAAACAACATATATTTGGGTTTAACAAAATGAAAGGAAAGGCTCAGACGGGTTTACTAGGGGTATCTTGCACTAAAAGTGAGTGCAACAAATGCATTAACAAGGGTATTGACTAATCAGTGTGAAAAGTTAATATACACACAACATGTATAGGCTATTTGGGTTTAATCCTAAAATTTGCCTTTTATCACCGCTACACCGATTACACTAGGTGGAATGCTCATTTTGGTGGTCTCAAAAAGATTTACCAGGCCATGTTCTAAAGTCTACTACAGCCATCGGCACACGCATTTTTATGAATTTATGTATAAGGGGAAAACAGAAAGGCTTATCCTCACACAATGAAATTATAAGGTAGAGTGTGCTCAGTAAAGTCTTAACTAGTTAAGTAATGAAAAACATGTCAAAATTTTAGTAATAAAACATTTTTCAAGAAAAACTAAAAAACTAAAGGCACGTATAATCAAATGGGTGTTTATTTCTAATCCCGGACCCCCACTTGAGTCAAACTTAAGCATATAAAATTAAAATAGAAAGGGTTAGAAATAGAACAGAAAACTCCCCTGGATTTTGCTCGGTATGATGAAGAGACAACATGCTCTAAGCCATGCTCCAAGTCTACTTCCTCGAGCAACATCCATAATCTCTTCAACACCCTGTATACCATCCAACTAGTCTAGTTTAGAATGCTTCATTGCAGCTTGATTAGCCTCCTAGCACTACTCTATGTGCATTATCGGTATAGTTGCAAGAAAGACTAATACCAAAAGCATAAACCCGGATAAAAGCACTATAGCACAGAATATACAAAAAAGTACAAGATATAAAATAAACCTAACTTACTTTCGTAGGAATCGCGGTTGCATTTAGCGTATGCAACAAGCCTATTAAACCACTTGGTAGCCCAAGTGGACGAGTGAAGTCTCGTGAGGTTTCCAGAGAACATACCCACAAAGCTCATTTATCAAATATACACGGTTTTGTTGAAAATTTCAAACATTTAAGGATTTGCAAGAAGGAGTTATGACGTAACCCATGGAATGAGTTACGTCGTAATTATGTGGTTTGTCAAATTTGAAAAATGGTTAAATCCAATTACGGCATAACCATTGAGAGGGTTACGCCGTATCTACAATAGTTATGGCGTAATTGCAATGGTTATGGCGTAGTTGCTGTAGACAAAAACATTTTTACCACATAATTACGAGTCGAGGTAACCTCGAATCCCATCCCCTTGCAGCGAGAACCTGTAAAACTAAGTAAGAAACATACAAAACCAACTAAATACAGAAAGGAAATGAAATAAAACAAAACATAAATTTAAAGATAGGCATGGGGTGCATCCCATGAAGAGCTTGTTTTTGTTCGAGTCTCTAGCTTGACTCCACCCTTATTTACTAGGTAATAGGGTATCCGTCCCTTCACTTGGGATCAAGAGTGGGTGAAAGTAGCAATATACATCATTTGGGTGGTAAGTACGCAACATTAAGGAGATGATGAATAAAATCATACCAAATCAAGAGAATGACATATCCCAAACTACCTTAAATGGTTTTGGTTGTTGACTTAGAGTAATTAGAATACACCATATAAGTACCTTAAAGGGTGTGAAGTAATGAATGAAAGACTCGAGTTTTAATGATAACTACTATTCACCTGTAACTCTGTAAAAATAAACTGGGTCCTTTACGAAAGTCATTCAATCTTCCCTCTATATCGTTAGTAGATTACATTCTGTCCCTTCGGGGTCAACCATTGTTACAACAATATCTCGTTCCGAATTCTCCAAAAGTTTATCCAAAAATGATTTATTAAGCCGTGCCTAACATAATCTTTGTCAATGGCCGTGTGTGTGTATGGTTTTTGGGATCAAAGGTTGTATAACATCGTCCATTACATCAGGAACGTTAGGTGTGAGAAATTGCCTAATCCATTCTATGTCATCGACCGTAATATCCCAAATATCATAAATATCCCCATCGTCACCATCTTCCACCTGAGCCTCCTCTTCCTCCAAGTTACTAATGTTAACAACATCTTGTTTACAAATACTATTCTAAAAAATTTCTTATCCTATTCGCTTCAGGTTTTCAGCTCCTTAACTGAACAAGTCATCCAAGATCTCATCGAAATCGGAATCCTTCTTATCTATATTAGTGTTAGATGTGTGTGGTGGTTGAGCGAAAAACTAGGATGTGAAACCATAGGAGTGATCATTTAGTGGATTTTTCTCTAGACCACGTTTAGCAACGTATAGACTATATTCTGCTATTGTCATGCTTCTAATATCCACATCGTCGCTCACATTGGTAGATACTAAACAATCCTCAAGATATGGTTGAACAGGTAGGAAACAAGGGTGTGGAAGAGGTAAGCCATGAGAATACGGATAATTAAACGTATTACTCTCATCTCGGTGAAAAGAGTCAAATGTGACAACTGTGATTTGAGCAGGTTAGTTTATACCTTTAGATATGGCTAAGTGTCAATTTTGTATGTTTCTTGCGTGCTATGTGTTCTATATGTATGTTGAAGTGGTTTACATATGTGCATGATGTCATTTTTGAGGTAAATGATTATCTTATTTTGTGTGCATATGAGTTTGGTGTTAAGTATTCCATTTGTTCACGTGTGGTGATAATGGAAATGAAAGACGTGTTGCATGTATTACTACGTCAATTTTTGGTTTTTAAGAGTTAAACGTTTATAAGAAGTGTAAGTTATTGGAAAAGAAGCATGTGAGTGAAATATAAAAGTTTGTAGCAAACTTTTTGAAAATAGAAAGTGGTTTGGTGAAATGAAAGTTATATTTAGAAAGTTTAGTAAGTAACGTTTAGGTAAAAAGGTTTAATCAAACTAGTTTAGGTTTTTATAAAAACTTAAGGTAATGAAGTAAATTATTTAATTAATATATAAATAAAAAATATATAAAAAAAGAAAAAAAAAAAAAAAAAAAAAAAAAAAAAAAAAAAAAAAAAAAAAAAAAAAAAAATGAATATACAAACTCTACAAAACTCTACATCAATCTCTTTCTTTTTCTTTTCTTGACTCTAATATAAACATAAACATAAGCAAATGGCAGCCCGTACATTTTTTTCACTCTTTTTTTTATATACATTTTTTCGTACACTTTTGCCCTGCCATTGCTTAAACATATAATACATCATGAGGGTATTATATATGCCCACACTTGAACGTTTTCATACTCCGAATTATTACAATCTAACTAATGACCCGATTTGAGTTGGATCAACATAACATGGAGCTTATTGAGCTCTATTGGGGGTAATAAGTTACTTCTTCCCTAATTCTTCATAAGATGACTACTACCATGAATCCCAATCGTCCCAAAACAGTATTTACAAGGATAAGGACTTAGCAATCGTGTACTCAATAATTAACTTGGGTTAAAACAATAATGTACTAAAAGTGAGTACATACAAGGTGGGCTAAGGTGATTTGGGTGTAACGATTAGTTTAAATGTTGACAATGCTCTTCATTAATAGTTTGGCTTAACCAAAAAATTATGAGAACTATGAAAAGGATAGGCTCGGAGGGTTGTACTAGGGGTATCCTACACTAAAAATGAGTGCACGGCAAGGGTGTGGGATAATTATATAGTCGATGTGACCATAATAACAATTACAAGTTTAAAACATGGGTTAATCCTAGTGCCTCTTATCTAGCAAATCCTAATACTTACTATGCGGTCTCGGGATGCATCACAAAAACAAGTTCTAGAATTTAATATACTACCGGTACACTCATATAATTTAATACCGATACCAATGCTCCAGAAAAGGCGACAAAGACCATACGTACATATTTGTAACGACGAATAGACCATAGACAACATCGAACCTTAACTCAAGAAAGCCTAAAGGAATAAATAATCTTGTTATCAATAATGGATACCCGAATTCCTAAAGATCTAAAGGCGAACCTCACATTTTTTGGGTAGAATTTTGAGGGTTTTTGTGCTAGTCATACACATTCCTATCCATAGATCTATTAATAACTTGTTTATTTCGTAAATTCATAAAAAATTAAATTATGGGTCAAAATTACTTTTTATGCCATTATTCGAATATTAACCCATCATTTTAAGGAACAAGCAACTGGAAAATGAAGAAATAGTTTCTAAGGCTTATTTTTCCCCTACACTTAAGTTGAACATTATCCTCAATGTTCTATAGAAGTAACCGTAAAAAATGAATAAAGGGATAAGAAAACAAGGAAACGAAACTAGTACTCCCCTGGTTTGCTCAATAATGGAGAAGAAACATGCAATAACTGGTTAAATCGTCCTCCAAGAATCATCTAATGAAATTTCCTAAGAACTTCTAAGCTTCTTCTCATCAAATATAACCTGTAATCAAAGACAAAGACAACTACACCAAACATAAAATCGGCAGGATAGATATAAATACAACGAGAGTTTAGGGTTTTGACTCTATGAAAACAGTTTAAATAGGATGAAAGTAATGATGTAATCATACGTTTATGCAGGTTTACAAAAGAATTACAAATTTTAAATATTGCACATTTTATTTTTCCGAAATACTATAAAAATTCGAATTTTCACATTACTGGAGACGCGACGCCATAGAGTGTTAATCTCGACGTCGTCTCCAGTGTCTGTGATAAATTCTTCTTCTTTTTTATGAGAAATTTCCTGCACGCAATTTTATTAGCCAAATATGAAGAAAGCACTGCATAAAAACCTGGAATTAATTGTTACAATCATATGACTCGAAACTGACGCGAATTAATCTAAACAATTTATTTTAAATGTTTGAATTTGGTTTTAAAAAAACAAATATATTCCCCTACACTTATTTTGTTGCAAAATACCTTTGATTTCAAATAAGACGAAGTTATAAACAAACAAAGCATGATTACAAAATTCATTTAAACATAATAAAACAAACAATAAAGAATTAAAACACACGATACTCCTAAGTGCGGGAAAAATAAACATTGGGTTGCCTCCCAAGAAGCACATTTCTTTATTTATGAGTCTTGTAGCTAGACTCGAATTCCTTTTACTCCTTAAGCTTGATGATACTTACGTGATTGGTTTTGAGTTTTTCAATTGTATATCTATCTCTTTTATAAGTACGTCCAAGGTTCATGCAAGCTTTGTAATATCCCTTTCTCTTTTCAAGGACATGCTTAAATCCCATTTTTCTAACCTTCAAGCTTTCCACATAGAATGCTTCAAACTTATCCTTTTCCAAGGGTGATACTAGATCTAATTCTTTTGTCCTTTGAGGCATCCTAAACACAACTTCGTTATCGCTATGGGCAAACCTAATTACCCTAAGGATTCATCATAAGCAAACTTGGATGCTTGTGCAAAAGGTTTTCCGAGAACCACTTATGTACGTATGTATTGGACCGCAAGATTTCCAAGTATGATAATGTAATGTGCACAATATCACGAAAAGTAAGTTCAATTGCCCTAAGTTCCTATACGCTAAGGCTCAACGATTAGCAGTTACTGAGGCTCAGACTTGTAAAGTATGCTACTTTATTTAAGGCACAATAAGAGTTCCAGTATATGAAGTTCGATGCTCCGACATGGTATAACGTTCATTAGTTTGATCTCGAACTTGTGAGAGCTAATCACCTGAACGGGGGTAGTCACTCCCCAAATAGATCTATTTTATAACACTCGCGCTTACCAGTGGTAATTAACAGTCTATTCTACTTAGGCAATCCATAATCAGTTCAAAAGTAAAGTTGTTTCGTCCATAGTTGTAAATAAGAAATGTATCTCAACTCGAGATAAATAAATGAGTATGTAAACGTGTTTGTAATCAATCATGTAAATGAGTTTGTAAACGTTCATGTAAACGAGTTCGTAAATGAGTATGTAAGCAATTTTGTAAACATGTATGCAAACGAGTATGTAAACAAGTTATGGAACCAAGTGTGAAAACGAGTTTGTAAGTGCGTATGTAAATGAGTTTATAAACGTTCATGTAAAAGAGTTTGTAATCAAGTTATGAAAACAAGTATGTAACGATTTGTAAGTGCGTATGTATTCTCACCCCAAAAGTTATAAAGTAAGTATAAAACGAGTAAAACATGGGGCTATAAACTCACCTTAAACGATGATAGGAGTATATGAGGAATAAATCAACAAATGCCGACACAACTAGCCGGAATGCAACCTAATTAATTATAGGTCGTATGAGTGTCATGTATCTAATATAAATACATCAATATATTTTTATAGAGTTACATCACCATCTAAATGTCTTTGTTTAATTTATAAACTTGAAACAATGTTTAAATTGTATTTGTTAAATAAATGTCTAAGTATTTGTATTTGAAAAATACAAATATTATCTTTGTCAAATATTCGATTATTTGTTAATAATACTTTATTTAATATTTTTATTATTTATATAAATAGTTTAATTGTTTCATAAAATAATATTTATAAAGTTAAAAACATATATAAGTATTATATAAATGATACGACAATATTTCTTAAGGTTTTTATAACCCAAACGAACCCGAAAACGCTCGTAAACCTTATTTGTATTTCAATCAGCTTTATGTAGTTTTTATAAAAATAGTGCACAATATAATAGTGCATAGAACCTTTATAAATTCATAACTTTCGCTTTTTAACTCTATTTCTAACGTTCTTTATATGTATGAAATCGTGACGAGATAATTTAACAAAATATTATATTTACAAATTTTATAATATTGTACGTGAATAGTAACAGTAATAGTTTATTTATAAAATTACTTTTATCAATTTAATTATCGATATCTAGTAAAAATCATAACTCATTCGTTTTAATTCCGTTTTAAAGTTCCTTATATCCACGAGATCGTGTTGAGATGTTCTATCATGATAAAACATTTATTCATTTTTATCAGGTCTGGAACAGTAACAATTTTTATAAAATAACTTTTATAAAAATTGCAGACTTACTCCCCAACTTGACGAAAGTGCAGGCGGCCTCCCCAGATTGAAACTTCCATTGCATTCGTGCTCCCTGGCAACTAACAGTGTTAAGTTTAAATCGTTACATGTTATTGTCAAAGGGTACGTTCGTCTTTTCCATAATTAAATATAATTAACCCACCCACCCAAACCACGACCCAACCATATAACCCGATCCATCATTTTACCTGACCCCATCTGTTCAATTAAAAACACACAAACACTTCATTAGTCAAACCCACCCTCTCAACTTCTCATCCCCAACTTTTCCTTCTTCTTCAACTAACCTCCTTAAGTTTCAGTTTCGTGGCATCCTAACGTGGCAAAATGAACAATCCTATACAAGATTATCATATAAGGGCTGAAGGGGAAAGCTTTGATCTTTCAATTTATGGCAAGTGATCACATTCCTTGTTTTTATGTTCCTTGTTTTTATGTTCTTTCTAATATTTTGCATGTTAATCAAGTAATTAATATGTTTTTCTTTTCTTTTGAAACAGATACGTATACCAACTTATTTACGATCCAGTGTCACTACTATGGAAAGTTTAATGATGCTCTAAAAAATGAGTATATTGAAGGTGAGATTTGCTTTGTCGATATGATAAATAGGGAAGAATTTAAGGATGACATTTTGAAGTCTGTAATGCAAAGTTTAGGTTATGAGATGGATGATGAAGTGTTGTTTTACTATAAAATACCACTTAAAAGTTTAGACATTGGTTTAAAACCTTTGGTTAGTGAAAGTGACTATAGAAGCTTCCTA
>BQNB010005435.1:63781-102223 GCA_026074375.1 Tanacetum coccineum | reverse complement strand
AGTCAATCCCGAGCCCGGCCCAAGTAAAAGCCCACACGACCCATGTAGTTGTGTAGGGTATATATACCATTTTCCACTATGAAAAATGGTGTTGATTCATTTGGAATTTTTTCCATTTTGCAAGTTAATCATTCAACTCTCATTTTCTCTCTACCTTTCTCTCTCTAACTTCTCTCTAAATTTCTTCCATTTTATCTCATCTTATTTTTCTTGTTCCAATAATGAAGTGAAAGTGATATTCGTCTCAAAAAGACTGTTGCCCAATTTCAAAAAGATTTTTTAAGAATGGAAGCACATTGTGTTAATCTTGAACTTAAATATCAAAATCAAGCTTTAAAAGAAGGGAAAAGCATCGAATTGGAACATAAAGTGGCTAAATTACTTAAGGAAAATAAGACTTTGAAAAGGCATTACAAAGAACTGTTTGATTCTATCAAGACAACGAGAGCTAAGACTATAGAACACACAACTTCTTTGATTACTAAAAATGATGTATTCAAAGCTCAACTTCAGGAAAAAGGATTTGCAATTGCAACATTAAAAAATGAGTTAAGAAAATTAACAAGAAATATTATGAATACTAAGTTTGCAAAATCATCAATCTTAAGGAAACCGGTTTTACAACCACATAGAAACCAATCAGTTGTTAGACAACCGACTGCGTTTAAGTCTGAACGACCTAGAATTTCAAAGCCACGGTTTTCCTCCCAAGTTGATGTGAATAACGATTTGTCAAAACCAGTCACTACACATTATTTGCCTAAGGGGAGAGAATCTGCTATTGCAAAACCTCATAACATGATTGTATCTAGCAACTCTAGGAATAGTTCAAAGAACATGCCAAGATTTAGCTCCAATGACATGGTTCATAATCACTACTTAGAGGAAGCTAAGAAAAAGACACAAGAAAGCAGTAGGAATTCAAGACCTGGTGTGATGCCTTCTGCTAGATCTCAAAGAACAGCGAATGGTAGCAAACCAAAACCTAGGATCAATAACAAAAAGTCTAGGAATTGTCCTGCATCTAAGAGTAGTTGCGTAATGACAAAGATTGTGCCCATAGCAGAACACTCTAGGAATTCTAGGAATTTCCAGACTCCAAACATTTTGTTTGCTCGACATGTCAGAAATGTGTCTTTAATGCAAATCATGATTCTTGTGTAACTAAATTCTTGAAAGAGGTCAACTCACATGCTAAGGTTCCATCCAATCAGACAACGAACAGAAACAAACCCATAGAGCAAAGAAGTGTCGCAAAGAAACCAGAAAGACAGATCCCAAAAGGACATAGGTTTTTAATAAAAAAGACTTCCGTTGTGCATGAGAAAACAATGACTCCTAGATCTTGTCTTAGGTGGAAACTGACGGGTAAAATTTTCAAAACTGTTAGTCTTAGGTGGATTCCTATAGGAAAGATATTCGACTCTAGCACAACCAAGGTTGACAGTGAACCCACAAATGGTTCAGATGAAGATATCACTAACCAATATGAATACGAACAAACTCTTGATGTCAGCGCATGTACTCTTAACTTAAGTGCATGTACATCTTTCAATCCTAAAAAGGAAGGACTCAGAGTTTGGTTGCTAAAAAGACTGATATCTCATAAACCAGGGCTTCAAGGAATTCTGATCTGATGAACAAGCAATGACTTCTGATCATAACAGTTCAGAACTTGGAATTCACGACCACAGCAATGAACCGTCCAGTTCAAAGCTAGTTCCAATAGTTGTTCCTCCAGCAGACAAGACAACTACATCACGAAAAGAGTTGGAATTCCTATTTCACCATCACATAACAATGTTGAGGTCAACATGTAAATATTTTTTATAAAAAAGAAAAATACAAAAATATAAAATTTCAAAAAGAAAAATGCAAAATCAAAAAATTCAAAAATTGTTTCACAAAAAGAATCTTCTCGACATGTCTCTTGGAATCGATAACATTTACGTACCTAGAAATGTTGATTAACATCGACACGGGCGTGTAAATGAAGTTCGAACAGGAGTTTCAAATGCTTTCAAAACATGTCATTTCTAACTTTTCTTAATGGCTTATGTATACATCAGTACATAACCCGGACTTCAAATAAAGGAAAGTTTTAGCCATAACTTATCCTAACAACGAAGAAAATTCAAACTTTTCTCTGTCTTGAGTTTTCTCACCAAGACATTCAAAGTTTTAAGCTCAAGAAAAGGAAAGTGTAACATAAGGCGCTTACCCTTAGAGTTGGAAGAGAAGTTCTTCTAACTGATGTTTTTTCAAATGTTGAACACAATTTTTCAAGAATTCTCCTGACGATTCTTAATCTTTCAAAATGTTGTGTTTTCCACACTCCATCTTTCAGGGGGAGTTTTCGAAAAACAATCTTTAATGAGTTTAGATAATCATCTCTACGTACATTATATCGTATTCAAACCATTCCCAAAAAGGTCTCTTAATAACAACAAGATAATGATGAACCCCCAAATTCAAATCAGAATGATCGTTATAAGATGTCTAAGTGTTCAACCTCAATATTATATCGATTTTACAACTTGCTACCTAGTTTTTGGTTCGTCAACATATGTAAAAATTGAGGTGGGCGCCAAGAGACACAGTTCCAAATAATTATGCTAAGCTTCAACGTTTTTCCCATGGCCTCTTTCCAAGAAAATTTTAATCACACAGTATTTCGAAAAACAACAGTGTATTAGAATTTAAGTCAAGAGGGGAGAAATGTAATTAAAATATGATCTAAAGACTCAAAGTGCTATTCGAAAAAGGTTTTATGGTTACGATCTAATACCCTACAACATCTTATTTCACGACGATTCTGAAGACATAAGGTGGTAAGGTTAGGTATTTGTCCCATGATCCAACCAGAACCGAGGGTCTACCCAAGGACATCCCATAGTTTGAAATAGCAGTCCTTAGGTATGATTGGAGTGAATGTGTATAGGGAAAGAATGCGGGATAAGAATGAGCTAACACTGGAACAATCACATACAAGGTGTTCGTAATGACGTCTTGGTTAAAGCAATTGAAGGGGTTGAAGAATAATAAAGAAATGTATGGATAAAGGGTCTAAAGAAAGTAGCCCTCCACACAACTTAAGGCAGAAACCGGGTTAATACATATGCTGTCAGAATCATAATGTTGATTGCTGACATTGAAGACGACATCATGGACCCAGTGATGCAATGCACAACCCTTCTCAGCCATTCGAGTTTCTCTAAAGAAAACTTGTTCAAATGTCCCGGAGATACAAAGACCTTCTATTGACTTTCTCATCCGGAGTTGGTCTAATAATGACTAGGTGTCAGTCTGCTCCAAGCCTCCATTACTAAAAACCAAAACGCAACTAATGAGGTCTAGAGCAAGAGATCATCAAATAAATCTCATTAGGAACATACATGACAAACACTTGTTGAGACATCATTAATTCACAAGGGTGGGAAGGCGGGAGGGTTGTTAACAAGAGTCTACGCATTACTCTTGTGATTTCTGCCGAACATTAGAGTGATTACTCTTTATATTCACAATGACGAATGGACATCCTTCCAGTGTCATCATCAAACAGCACTGCGGTTAGGGTTGACTGCGAGATCTATTATGAATCGAACTTGTTGTCAATGGAAAGACAACGATGGTGCGCATTCATATGTGAACAACTTGTTCCAGGAAATGGAATTGACGACCTCAATCAGAAAGATGTAACTATTCTGATTCACCTGATTACCGTGTTGTCTGCTTTGAGACGTTCCGGTAATGAGGAACACGCAAGATCGGTAATCTAGTACATATGTGTTAGAAGATCCTAGCTTTGAGCTGGGAAACCCTGTCAAGGAGATTCTTTGAATCTACCTGTCACAGGTAAATTATTTATACTGTAAACGGTCCTACGGAACCGGAGGTTAATCCTAACCATAATACGGGACGATATGGCCAGTAAAGCCATATTCGTTCCACCTGGCTTTATTGCTAACTGTTTTATTTCAGCGAATACTAAAGATGGAGATTGTGATGCCTCATTCCAGCTGAAGTGGATTCATTACCACATGCTCATGCTCAATTCTACAAAGGACATTTATAAGCATCAGATTCAAGAATCCATGAAAGCTCAAGAAATTAAAAGTACAAAGTCTTCCCGAGCAAACCTTGATATAAGTAACCTCTCAGAATCAAGCTTCGGGGGAGATAGTTCAGTTAAGCTTTCTAGCATGATGCAAAGTTAATGAGCATGTTGGTTAAAGAACAAGATCGCAAAGTGGCAAAGACGATCATACAAAAGGATAAAAGATTTTAAGATCCTCGGGACGAAAAAAGACAAAGTTCAAAAAGACAATGACTAAGGCTCAAAATCAAAGATCACAAAGCATGAAGGAAACAAGCCTACACGTAGACAGAGAAAAAGTATCAACAAGAGTTAACGACAAAAGCAACTCATTTGATCTCTGAAGGAGTTGTTCACTATGAATCTCACTTCGGGGGAGATTGTTAGCCTCAAAATAATGAGTCGAACCAAATGGAAGTTCGTTCATACTATATTAGGTCTCAGTCATTAAATAATTATACGTTGTAATAGGCTCACGGCGGGAATACGGGCTCTTAAATTGTAATCTACAATTTCGGTCAGGTGTATCGGGCGAAGCCAAGTAATCCCGGAGCCCGGCACCGTAGATTATACCAAGGCATGAAAGCCCTCTTGGTATTAAGTATAAATACCCTCTCCAGTATGGAGAGGGGGTTGGTTTTGTTATATTCACCTTTGTAATTTTGCAAGTAATCTTCCTACTTTTCTTCTCTGCACTACCTTTCTCTCTCTAACTTCTCTCTACAATTCTTCCATATCTTCTCATCTTATTTTCTTGTTTCAATAATGAATTGTAAGTGGATTTGGGTTCCGACATATTCATTTATGATTGTATGAAACCTAGAATGTAGATCTTAGTGGTGTTGCTTCTTGTGATGAATATGCATGTTAGGCCTTAGAAAACTAGCTTTTGTCTGTATCGCTGTTGATATGTCTAGGGAAACATGATTATATAGAAAGGATACCATCGGTAACAGTCTTTACACTACCTTACCCTTAATATGGTTGATTTTTTGTAATTATATTTCAAACGCATTTAAATTAACTCTTGGGGAGCGGGGTAATAAGTAATTCATACTACCTTACTTTGTGTTTTGCCTTAACATAATATTAAATAGATGGCAAGTTCGTGTAATTTGTTCATGACTTAGGAAATAATTACATAGATCATCACAAGTGTGACAAAGCAACAACAATAGGAGATAGCAATTCGGGGAGTTAATACATGATTAAATGAATTTACAATTCTTTTTATTATATTGTCTATCACCATTTGCTAGTTTATATTAGTTTAATGCTAATAAAACCAACCGAACCTCTTAAAAACATTAATGATTTTACTACTTTCTTATAATTATAAAAATACAAAAATAATCTTCTCTCAACCCCTAGAATTCTGTTAGACCGTGATCAAACCTTCCCAACCTATTCCCTTAGAGAACGATAACAACCCCCGAGTCTTGCCTATACTACTACTATTGCAATTTTCCCTTCGTGATCAAGCTAGAAACTGGCATGAACGTATTCCAGCAGGATCGATCACCACATGGGAGGATCTTACTACTCATTTCCTTGCTCAATTCTTTCCACCGGGAAGGACTGCAAAACTTTGCAATGACATCCTGATGTTCTAACAATATCAAGGAGAATCTCTATCTGAAGCATGGACTCGTTTCAAGGACTTACTCTAAAAAGTCCCTCACCATGGCATCGATCTTTGGCTCTAAATCCAAATATTCTACGATCGTATCGATGATTCCCTAAAAAGAACAATTGATTTCACCATTGGCAGTCAACTAAGAAGGATGAACGCTAAAAGAGCTTGGATCACTATAGAGGAATTAGCCTAGTATGAAAATGAAGGGTGGAACGACCCCGTTAACCCTGAAGACGGGAACCTTGATTATGAAAACCCTGACATCGAGCATTACTGGAATCATGGAGCACAAAGTTGACTACGCTTATGAAACAACACAATATAGCAATGGGAAAAGCCAGGGCATGTTTGAGATGACAAGGAATTAGATGTATCGACAATTCCCTAAGCCGTCACTACAAGTAGAGTTCGAACATATTGTGACCAATTTCATCTTCGACCAAGAAGAAAGGATCAGACAACTCGAAGATTACATGAAAGTTATTGCAGAAGAATTCATGGAATTCTCTTTGAAGTCACAAGAAGACTAAAAGAAAGGATAAAGGGAAGATCGAAATAAACCTAGGAAGATCGAGAAAAAATCATTAAGGTTTCCGGGGACATTCTAGAAAACCTCGAGAAGAAGACATTTCCTACCCCTACAAATCTTCTATGCGTAAGATACGTCCGGCTAATACACTCGAATCCATCTCAACCTCAAAAGAATACCTTTGGGTTTAAGCCTAGAAAGAGGGCTAATCAGCCCCATCCACAACTTGAGCAATTCCCTATCCGTTACCGCCTACTACTTAGAGCTGAACCCCACCTTTGTGGATAACACCCTATAAACATGGCTCCCGTCTCCCCAATGTTTCATTTACACCTCGTAGAGAGCAACCGTGTGTTTGACCCGGGAGGAAAGACACATGATCTTTCCTTAAAAGGAAGTTAAGGGCTGCAATTTTGAAATTCCTAAAACAATAAGGATCCAAAATGAAAAATTCCCCATGACACCGTCACAACTAATACGTGACGCCGTCACGTCGATCAGGGTCTAAAACTTACAAAACCCCTCAAAATTCCCCTTTCCCCTTCACACAAACATAAGTAGCCAACAACCATCCTTATCAATCCCTAATTCAATTTCTGCTATCCAATTATCGTTACCCTCAATCGGTAAGTAAATCATTCCTTCTACCCTCGCGATTTCATTTAATCAATTTCAAATCCATTCTATTGATTGATTCCCCTAGTTTGATTCATACCCAATTAATTGAAATTAGGAACAATTGGACACCAATCTAAGTAGTTTGTTGTTACCTTAAGTATTGAATCATTTGAAATCAACCTTTTGAAAAACCAACTCGAAATTTAGGATTGATGACTCTAATTTTTCAAATTTTTAATATGGGTCTGACGCCAAGGGGGTGTTTAGGAACATGTTTATCGGAAGATCGCTTAGTTTTCCCTCGCAAAAACATTTTTTGAATCAAAACCTCTGTGACGACGTCGCATGTTATTGGTGACGTCGTCGCCACCTTCTGACCAAATAATCAGCCTAATTCTTGCACTCTAACTCCTCTCGTTTCCTGTTCTAACTTCGATATAGGAAATGAGCAAAAGAGCCAGGAACACTAAGGGGCAAGCCTCCTCATCTCGCGAAGAAACAATGGAAGAAAAGGTTCGTAAGTTTGGATTGTTCGATTACGAAGACCATCAAATGAACTATGACAACCTCTCCAGGCTCTCTATTCACCCCGGGGATGTTGTTGATTGGGAGTTTCTCTCAAACAAAGGTCTTGCTCAGTCATTCTTCAACTCCATTAACACCGATACCTTCTTCGGACCATAATGGGTTAACCTTTTCCAAATCAACGAGCCTATCTTACGCGAGCTTGTTCGCGAATTCTTTGCCTCGTTTGAGTTTGATGCCTCTCCTTGTAGGTATGAACCGCTACACAAGAGTGTCACATTTAGGTTGGGAGGAGTAGACAAGGAAATTTCCCTTCTTGAGTTAGGATGAAGAGTTGGTTTGTACTCTGAGAGGGAATCCAGAGATGTTGCAACACTTAGTGGTTTTGAGGAAGGGCGGGGAAAAGGTTAATTTCTACTATGTGACTCATGTGTTTTGTGCTGTATTGTGATGACAAGTTTAATATGGGTAACACAAAAGCAAAATCTATTAGGGACCCAAGGATCAAGCTTGCTCATCGGTGCATCACGATGACCATCACGGGTAGGAAGGAAACCACCAATCGTGTCACCGAGATTGACTTATTCTATCTCTATTGCATCTTCAGGGAAGGGGTTGCTTGCAACATCCCCTATTGGCTCGCCAAATACCTAAAGGGCCTAAGGGATAAGAGTATGATCTTTGAGGGGATGTTTGTAACAAAGATAGCCCGGTCCTTTGGTTTGCTCACTGAAGAAATAGTGAGTGTATTAAACCGTAAGCCCCCTCCACATGTTTACAGAAATAATTTATTGGTTAAGATAGGAGTCATCATGAAGCTCCACGAGGGTGAGTATTGGCTTGGCCAGTTACCCGAGGGGTTGACTAAGGAAGTAGGGGAGGGGGGGGGGGGTTCGGAGGGTGATGATGAGGAGGCGATGGAGAAAGGGGGAAATGAGGAGCTTGGGGGCTCTTTGGATATTACCAAAACATGAGTGCGGGGGTTTATTGGCAAGGGCAGCTAGGCGCGCTGGATGACCAACCAAACGACCAATCGGGGAGGCTCAATTCTTGGATGGAACGGACAAGGACCAAAGCGGGGGGGGGCCCATAGAATGTATGATCCACGTTCGCTAGTTTCCAGCAATGTCGACCCACGACAAACTTGAGCCACACCTCCAGATTGACCTCTTCCTGGGTTTGAAGTGACTTACCCTCTTTGGCTATCATGGACACAATGCCTTCTGACTATGCATCCTCCTTGACCTTCACATGATGGCTCTTCTTGATCACTCTTGCTTCATCCCATTGTTATTTTCATCCCTTGTCATTTGAACATTATCGTTTGTAATCGTTTTTTCGGATTTGAATTATTTAACTCTTCTTTGATTCGAATATTTGTTTAGTTTATTATGAATTACGCTTAATTTTTGTTTTAGTGTTTTATTCTCTTCACTTTATTTTTTATGTTTGGAATTACTTTGTAATTCATGCTTTAGTTTTTTTGTAACTTGTCTTATTTGCAATCTAAAGGTATTTTGCATACAAAATAAGTGTAGGGGAAATATTAGGTTTTTAGAACCAAATTTAAACATATTAAAAATAAATTGTTTTAAGATTAATTTCGCGTCAGTTTTCAAGTCATATGATTGATTATTAATTTCTCAGTGGTAAATGCGAGCATTTTGTACAGCGAAAAATCAAACTTATAAAATAAAGTGCAGGAAATTTTTCATCAAAAACAAAATATAGTTTTTCAAGAATTGTGGACGCCGGGTTACTATTTGCTACGCGACGCCGTACCACGCATTGTCACACCTCGACCAATGGCGGAAACTCGGGAGAGCAACATAATGATAATGCACGGGTTGGCATTTAAACAACGTTTAGGTTGTCTGGTTTGCGAAAATTATTTTGAAGACCATTTTTGTAAGTCTTTCAAATTTAAATTTTACTTGTCCTTTTGGGTTTCTAGTGATGCATAGATGTTAGTTGTACGGCCCGATCATTGAAAATCGAAAGCGAAAAGTTTGTGAACGAATGTTTAGGGTGTGTTTGGGGTTCGAAATAAAAAGGAAAAAATAAAAGGTTTTGTTAGTTTTGATATTGTAGTCGTGATGGTTGAAAAATAAATATTTGTTAATTTTGTATATAGCTTATTTTCGCTTATTGGTGGGTTCGAATAAGCTTATTTTGGGCTTAATAGCTCACGGCAAAAAGGGGAAGATACAAGAAGGGTATTTTTTATTATTACCCTAGTATGTCATATTTTGTGGACTATTTTATTAGCTTATGGTGATAACCAAATGCGATACGTAGCTTATTAGCTTATTTTTTTGCTTAATAAATATATTTTGGAGCTTATGGGCTCACTGCCCAATAAGCAATCAATAAGCCGTGACTTATTGGATGGCTTATTGTGGTCCGGATTACTTATTTGCTTATTGATTTGAGCTTATGTATACTAATGGACCTTGGTTTGGGCTTAGAACGTATATTGGATACATAAAAACCTTAATGGACCCTTGTTGGGCCTTCAAGTCCAATAAGAGTTAACTAGTCATTTTGAGGATTTTGACGAACTTTTAGGAAGCGAAATATACTTGTGATGTTATATTGAAAGTCGTTTTGAGAAAGTATATTGGTAAACGTCGTGAAAGGTGATTTTTGGAATTTGGTCGAAAAGTGTCGAAATATTGGAACTTGTTTGAAAATAAAGTTTAAAAACCTTGGGAAATGCCATTTAAACGTACGGGTCATGCCGAAATTTCATAAAAAGTCTATACTTAGAATTTTTTTACTTAAAACATGATTTTTATTTTTAGTAATAAAATATTATTATTTTATTATTTTAATAAGTCGATGATGTGCTGTCGTGTAGGGTCAATTATTTGATTATCAAGTTTTAAATTTATATTTAGCCGACAAATCTAAAACAACACTTTAACGAGCAGTTTACCCGATCAAGATAGAGTTCGCGGTAAGTAGGGTGTCGAACACTAAGAGTGGAACATTAATCCTATATTCTATCAGTATTTTAATTAGTCTATTTACTGGTTAAACCTATGCTATGTACGTTGTCTAATGATATGAGGGTTTTCAACCTGAGAGACTGGCACAGGTTTGGTGGATACAAATACCAATTCAATACACAATAAACACAAAAGAAAAAGATTAGAAGATAGAAAAGCGGTACAAGCCAAATGATAGAAAACTGTATTAGCCATATTAAATCCGGTTCAATGCTGGTTTGTTTGTTTTAGTGCAATGATTTACTTAACTCGAAGCGGCATATCATTCTTAAGACTTAGGCGGTACATCATCCTAAGACTCACACGATGAATCCTGTCATAATTAACGCATCCGCATAAAGCATCCTTTAGTTTAATTATAATCTATCTTAGAGAATTAAAGCAGTGGTGATATTATTAAAACCCTAGCCCAACGGGACTTTACCCACTTATTGTTTGACGGTGTTTTATATACTGGTAGTCCACTATTCCAATCTTTATTAGTAAATTAAGATCATGATTGCTGAAACATAAACGGGTCACCTACCGGTCCAACTAAGCTCATACTTCAAAAACAAAGACAGAACGTTATTTATGATCCTATTGGTCCAGTAATATGAAACACAATATGGAGAGCTATCCTGGTATCCAGATTACTTGGTCCGTATCACTAGATCCAGTTGAATGATAGGTCGCATATTCAAACACATAAACAAGTATGAGGTGATAAACATAATTAAACAATCAACGATAAATTAAGAAATCGATTTTAAAACAAACCAAACATTGAACTTCCATTAAGATGGCTAATACCCGAGGGTATTAGCCCACAACAATTGTAATTATACAAGCGTAATCAAACAATTAAAATCGAACGATTAAGAGAGTAAAAATTACACGATGTCTTCTATGGATTCGTGATCAATGGTTGACCATGGTGGCTGATCTTCTCTTTTAAAATTCGTCTTTAATGAGTATGGTATAAAGAATATGATATTGCACACCAAAAATTCGTTTTTGAGTATTCTATTTATAGTGTCTAAAAAAGACTCGATACGCCATATCCAGCAAGGTCGATACGGCGTATTGGGCTGGATTCATTGAAGTACGTGCTACGTTCGTAATAAATCATTGATATCATTCCCAATTTACTTGATTTACTGTATCTTCGAATAGTTATCTTCATGGATACGGCGTATGTAGACAGAGTGAATACACCGTATTGGGAATTGGTCAAATGCGTTTTCTTGTGAAGTCTTGGAGCTAATATGCCGTATCTCTTTAGTTAGATACGGCATATTGGTGAAAATTTAACAATCTTCAAATGTTATCTTTTTAGCTCCAAATTATGCGCCTTTTAGTTTATCTTCACAAAACACTCCTGAATTACTGCATTTATCAACTTTAAAGCAATTAAGTACCAAATAATGCAATAATTATATAAAAGTTGGCAAAATAGATAGGATAAATGGTATAATAAAGTAACATTATTTGATGTCATCAAATATCCCCCACTTGAATCCTACTTGTCCTCAAGTAGACTTTAGAAATATTTTTAAGTTTATGAAAATGTGTCCTAACCGAAGTTGAGGATTTTCTGTTTAAGCATCATTTTGTCGTAATCACCTGTACATAACCAAGCTCCTCACGAAATATAGGAATAAAAACACTCAGATCACTCAACTAATCTAGGGTGTAACATTTAAGTAGTACGCTCATTTGCTCGGTCGTGATTAGCTTCGTATCATAGGCTTGGCAAGGATACACATATCCACCGCTAAAGCTGAGGAAGAACAAGTCAAAAGCTAAATTGGGTTAAGAAGGCTTACGGTTGATCATTCAAAAGTCTTTCACCATAAGTACCACACCAACAAGGCAGCTGTATCGTACATATACGACCATAAAAACGGAATAGACATATACAATCTGAACACATCCCTGTTCGTGTTTAACCAGCGGTTAGGATGAAGAATGATATAGGGTATGGAGCTTTTAACTTTCACCGAAAGTCATCATCTTACAAGGCAGCTGAGACATGCATACATGGCAATAACGACGGAATATACATCATGCTCTAAACGAACAAGTCCTCGTTCGAGTGGACACTAAGGTTAGTTGCTAGGAAAGGGAAGTAAAATGGGTGTTAAGTAAAATTCACAAAACAAATAGATTAAGCCAACAAATAAGGTATGGTTGCTAGTAACTTTCCCCCGACCGTTCCATGACAAAGACTCAAACATATAGACAGACGCCTCGATCACAGAAATGACAAAGAAAACCTAAGTTGGAGTCGGAAGTTCGTTCATAATTATATTAGGTCTCGGTCACTAAATTAATATATGTTGTATTAGGCTAGACGGGTAAACGGGCTCTTTATGTAATCTAATCGGTCACGTGTATCGGGCGAAAGCCCAAGTAATCCTAAGCCCGGCCCATAGAAAGCCCATAGGCATGCAAGCCTCATGGTCTAGTATAAATACCCCTCTCCAAGGATGGAGAGGGTGTTGATTCTCATTTGTTATTTTTCACTTGAATGAATTAATCATCTCATTTTCCTCTCTACATTTCTCTCTCTAACTTCTCTCTAAATTTCTTCCATTTTATCTCATCTTAATTTCTTGTATCAATAATGAAGTGAAAGTGATTAGGCTCTATGGTAAGCCGTACTCATATCTAACCGGGTTCCTAATGCCTCTTGCATTGACTGCCAAAATCTCGATGTGCACCGAATATCACAATTAGATATGATCGAGATTGGCACACCATGCCTAGCAACTATCTCATTCAAATACAATCTAGCCAATCTATCCATCTTATAATCCTCACGCATAGGTAGAAAATGAGCAGACTTAGTCAATCGGTCCACAATGACTCAGATTGTATCATGCTCACTACTAGTCCTAGGCAACTTAGTCACAAAATCCATAGCTATCCCTTCCCATTTCCATTCGGGAATCTCAGGTTGCTGTAGCAAGCCAGATGGCCTCGTATGTTCAACCTTAACCTTTAAACAAGTCAAACACTTACTCACATATACAACTATGTCCTTCTTCATACCCGGCCACCAATACCTATCTCTAAGTTCATAATACATCTTATCAGCTCTTGGGTGTACAGAGTACTTCGACTTATGGGCTTTGTTCATTATCAGGGTTCTCACATCACCCTTTAATGGAACCCATATTCGATCCAGGTAATACAACGCTCCATCACTCCTAAGTTCAATCATCTCATTTATTCTTCTCTGCAATCCTATAGACTCGTCAGACGCCTCCTTCTGAGCCACTAGTATCCTATTCTTGATACTCGACTGAAGGGTCATATTCATAGCTCTATCTCTCTTAGGCTTTACTCTTTCCTTCCTACTTAGGGCATCAGCCACCACATTCGCCTTATCAGGATGGTAGCGAATTTTACAGTTATAATCACTAAACAACTCTATCCAGCGATGTTGTCGCATATTCAACTCTTTTTTACTAAAGATATGCTGGAGACTCTTATGATCTGTATATATGACACTCTTTGTCCCATACAAATAATGTCTCCAAATCATAAGAGCAAACACAACTGCACCCAACTCTAAATCATGAGTGGTATAATTCTTCTCATGAATTTTCAACTGCCTAGATGCATAAGCTATCACCTTACCTCTTTGCATCAACACCACAACCTAATCTTAGGCCAGACGCATCAAAATACACCACAAAATCCTCTGGTCTATCGGGGAGAGCTAAAACAGGTGCATTACATAACTTATCCTTCAAAGTTTGAAACGCATTCTCCTGCTCCTCACCCCAATCAAGGGTTTTACTTTTCTGAGTCAAGACAGTAAGCGGCTTAGCTATCTTAAAAAAGTCCTCAATGAACCTACGGTAATATCCAGCCAATCCTAAGAACGAACGAACCTCAGATGGAGTTCTAGGGGCTTTCCAATTCTTAATAGCTTCAATCTTACTAGGGTCTACATGAATCCCATTACCATTTATCACATACCCAAGAAACTACACTTCTCTTAGCTAGAATTCACACTTAAAAAACTTAGCATACAATTTCTCTTTCTTGAGCAGTTCCAAGACTAACCTTAAGTGTTCTACATGCTCCTCCCGAGTCTTAGAGTAGATTAAGATATCGTCTATAAATACTATCACAAACTTATCAAGATAGGGCCTACAAACTCTGTTCATTAAATCCATGAATACCGCTGGTGCGTTAGCCAGACCAAAGGGCATTACTGTGAACTCGAAGTGTCCATAACGAGTTCTAAACACGGTCTTTGGAATGTCATCCTCATGCACCCTCAGCTGATGGTATCCGTACCTAAGATCTATCTTTGAGAAAAACTACGACCCTTGCAGTTGGTCAAATAAGTCGTCTATCCTAGGGAGTGGATAATAATTCTTAATGATCAACTTATTCAACTCTCTATAATCAATACACATCCTAGAGGATCCATCCTTATTCTTAACAAACAGTATCGGCACTCCCCAAGGCGATGAGCTTGGTTGAATGAAACCTTTGTCTTGGAGTTCCTCGGGTTGTCCCGACAACTCCTCCAATTCAGAAGGTGCCAAACGATAGGGAGACTTGCAACCGGCGTTGCTCCAGGGATTAAATTAATTCGAAACTCGATTTCCCGAACAGGCGACAATCCAGACAGGTCATCTGGGAATACCTCAGGAAAATCTCTCACTACTACTATCTCTTCTTGTTTCTTCTCATTAGCCTTAGCACTCATTAACTGCCTCATCTTTTCTTTCGGTTTCTCTCCTAAAACCCTCACCTTTCCATCTAGTAGTGGTATCCTTACTACTTTCTTATGAAAAATTATCACAACCTTATGGTCAGACAACTAATCCATTCCTATGATTACATCAAAACTCCTGCTTCTAAAGGGTATCAAGTTAATGTCAAATATGTAACCTTCTATTTCTAGTTTGCACCCCCTAATAACCTTATCAATCTCTACTAGCTGCCCGCTGGCTATCTCAATTTCATAACTGAAGCCTAATTCACTAGGCTCTATGCCTAACAGAGGTATAAAGGTAGTGGAAACAAAACTATAGTCGGCACCAGAGTCAAATAAGGTAGTGGCATAATGATCGTTTAGAGTAAACGTACCCATCATGATGTTTAGGTCCTGGTGAGCCTCCTCTGCTCCCAACATGAATGCCCTACCCCTAGCTTGGTTCTCTTGGTTTTCATAACCCTGACCCCCATTGACAGCCACGACTTGGTTCTGATGGTTTCCCCCTAACCTCTAAGCCTGATTCAACCTAGGACAAGCTGACTTGATATGATCGGTACTAGAACACTCGTAATAGGTTCTAGCAACTGAGTTTCTAGCATTGATGGGGTTCACATTCCTAGGCACCACTCTACAATCCCTAGCAAAATGTCCTGGGCGGTTACAGTTGAAACAACTGCGACAAGGTGTCTCAGGTGAATGGTGGTAGCTACAGGTGGTACACTTAGGTGCCATACCCGTGTAACCTCCCCTAACAGGGTTTGCAGTTGTAGCAAAAGCATTTCCTGTTCTAGTTCTCTTGTTATCGTCTCTTCCATTCCAATTCTTACTAGGTTCTCCCTTATTTCCTCTCTTCTCAAGGTTCTTCTTGATTGTCTCGTTCCTAAGGGCTTCATCAGTCAATGTGTCAGCTATCTGCATAGCCTTTTGGATGGTCTTTGGCTTCGTTGCTGCTACCATTCCTCGAATTTATAGAGCAAGCCCATACACATACCTTTCAATCCTCTTACCTTCCGGGGTCACTAAGTGAGGCACTAACCTAGCCAACTCATGAAACCTATCAGTATACGTAGCATGGCCAACCCCGACCATGGCGTGATTCCACAACTTAGTTTCCAACTTTTTCATCTCATTACTAGGGCAAAATTCCTCTTTAGTCAAAATCTTAAAGTCTTCCCAAGACATACCTACAGTGGCTTCTCGACCTCATGTGTGGATTTGAGAGTTCCACTACGTGAGAGCCTTACCAACAAATGAACCAGCAATGTACTTCACCTTTTGACTATCCCTACACCCACTCATATCCTGAATTGACTCCATCTTCTCAATCAAACGGGTATACACTATAACACCTCCCTTACCATCATACTCCTTAGGGTTACAAGCTAAGAACTCCTTATAGGTACAACCCCTACTAACATCACCCCGGATGTTGTCATTGACGGCATCGCCATTTTGATTCCTACCATTTCCTTGACCTCTACCTTGGTCACCTACTTGGGCTACAATAGTGGGGAGTAAATTATGCAACTGCTGTGCAATGATGGTGGAGAAGTCGGGGACTCCGTTAACACCATCATTCACCTCACTACCCTGACCACATACTTGGCCACCTTAACCATAAATCCTACCGTCACCCTGATCACCTGAATGACCTCTAGTCCTACCACCACCTCTACCAGCTCATCCACCCGTTCCCCCTCCTCGTGATGCAGCAGCAAGCCGGCCAGCACTTCGAGTCATCATCGTTGGCGGCATTATCTACACTAGGGAGAACATAGGAAACATTAGGTAGGCAAGATGGTCAATATGCGTAGAATAGCTTAATATACTATACCACACATCATGCAGTACTAAGGTGTCAACATCGATTTATGTGGACGATAATACTAAATGTATGTGAGTCGTGATACGTTTATAATTACGTTGGCCACCGTATTTATACCCGTATCCTTTCCCAGTTGTACTTAGTATTAGGCTCACACATTTCAATGAATGACTTAACTAGTACTATATACCATATAACCACATAAGCACGTATAAGCGGAACACCACGCACATAGATCCTATGACGCAACTATATGCAGGTTTCTAGGTTATACTCTAGGCCAAACCACCTAGTTCTCTATAAACCTGGCTTTGATTACCATTCTGTCACACCCCGTCATAGGCGAAAACACGGAAGTGCAACATAATGATCAATTACAACACAAGATACATGATAGAGAAAACTAAATTGCATGAATGAAAAATGTCATGATGACCATCAACCTCAATATAACCTTGAGTGATGTCCCAAATCAAGAACACAACACATATTCGCCGATTATTACAAACTTAAGCCCACGCAAGGGTCTATAAAAGTCTTATCTCGATCCTCAAGAAAACCAAATCCAAAACATACACCAGATGTAAGACTTTTCAAACAAGATTCCTACGGGATACTCTAAAGTCTGCTACAAGCACCATACTCTAACGATCATTAACATCACCTAAAAATGATACTCGAAAACGTCAACAATATTGTTGGTGAGCTCGTAGGTTTTGACTCAAAACCCAGTCGATGTGCCAATATTTCAAACGGTTGGACAATTGTGCTATATGACAGTGAATATATGCAAACAAACCCGTGACTTAGCATCCCCGCTAATCATGTACCAAGACCTAGCATGCCCGTTAGTCTTATCGCCAGCGCGTACCAATGCTCTTAAGGTCGCAACCCCGATGACATACCACACCTAAAGCCTACCAGCTGGAGCAAATTAGGGTGAAGAACCACATCTCTTGCCATGCCAAACACAGTACATGCAAGTAAAATCACTTTTCACATATTCAAATAGCAGTCATAAGCACATAAATTATCCCAAAAACAAAACCATGTTTCGCACAGTTTAATTCAAAATAATTCAAAACACATTTGAGTATCATTTTCCCCCAACGGAAAAACAGTAGAAAAATGGGGCTACGAGAACTCACCTCAAGCAACAGTCTCCACAGAAATCTCAATATCACACAAGCAAATGCAACGACGTCCGTACACGACCTAGTCCAGTTAATGTCCCATTTTAATCATTCATTTCCAAAACAGTTTTCACGTTTGATGCATAGAGGTTAGATGCGTTGTACGATTATTTTAAACATTTTAGTTGTGTGATGGTTGACAACGTAACTTCAAAATACCATATAAAACCGATATCTGAGCACAATATACTTGTACTATTTAGCAATATAGATAAGTAATATAAGTAAATATTTATAATATATAATCATAAATATATTTTGATAAGTCCATTCTATACACTTAGTTACCATAAATATATTATTTATATTATATGAAATGAAACGATTAGGTTCGCTAAACATTTTAGAAACGTTTCGAGGAAAATTATGTTTTTCGTCTTTTAGTCGACTTATTAAAATAATAAAATAATAAAATAATAATATTTTATTATAAAGATAAAAATCACGTTTTTAAGTAAAAATTCTAAGTATAGACTTTTTACAAAATTTTGGCATGACCCGTACGTTTATACGACGCTTTCCAAGGTTATTAAACCTTATTTTCAAACAAATTCCAATATTTCGACACTTTCCGAACCAATTCTAAAAATCACATTTTCACGACGTTTACCAAGATACTTTCTCAAAACGACCTTCAATATAACTTCACACGTACTTTTCACTTTCCAAAAGTTCGTCAAAGCTCCCAAAATAACTAGTTACGGCTTATTGGGCTTTAAGGCCCAATAAGGATCCATTATAGATTTACACATGCAAAATACTTTCTAAGCCCAATAGCATATATAAGTCTAATATAATAAGTAACAAAATAATCCAGACCACAATAAGCCCTCTCATAAGCCACGGCTTAAATGGGCTTATTGGGTCGTAAGCCCACAAGATCCTAAATATATTTATTAAGCTTAAAAATAAGCTAATAAGCTACGTATCACGTTTGGTTATCATCATAAGCTATAATATTAGTTCACAAAAATATGACATACTATGATAATAACCAAAAATACCCTTCTTGTATTTCCACTTGATGTCGTGGGCATATAAGCCCAAAATAAGCTTATTCAAACACAACAATAAGCCGAAATAAGCTATATACAAAATAAGCTACATAACAAATATATGTTTTCAACCATCACAACCACAATATCAAAACTAACAACACCACTTTTTCTTTCCTTTTATTTTCGAACCAAACGTAACCCTAAATATCTTTTTATAAACTTTTCGCTTTCGATTTTAAACGATCAGACCGTACAACTAACATCTATGCATCACTAGCAACCCAAAAAGACAAGTAAAATTTAAATTTGAAAGACTTACAAAAATGGTCTTCAAAGTAAATTTTGACGCGAACCGAACAACCCAATCGTTATTTTAATGAATACCCGAACACTAGAATCAACCCAAGATATCACCAATCTTCATGTTTTCTATCAAAGTTTGAAAATAATGTGTGTGTGTGTGTGTTGTAGGTCGGACGAGCAAAGGAGAGAAAGAGATGAGAGTTTTTGATTTTCAAAACATGTGTTGTGTGTGTTTTAGATGAATACAAAAGACATATGTACTAGTTAGGACACCCTTAGCTAAAATAAAGCCATCTTGTCTCCCAAGCCTTGTCTTATAACCGGCCATGGTATCCTATGCCCTCGGGGTCTTTATTTTCATGTCGGGATCACTTAAAAACTCACAAAACTTGCTCGTAAAATATTTCCAGAAGTTATTTAGCATTTTTATTCACTTTAAAAATGTTTTTCCTATAACTTAGAGTATTTACTTGACATATTTCCGTATAAGACCTCCCAAAAACTCATTTGGACATTAACGGACGTGTCAAGACTCATTTTCCGGTACTCATTAATCCACGGGTCAACCACCCGAAACTTACATAACACAATAATAACCTCTAAAAAGATTATTATACACAATAAACCATCAACTTCCTCAATTCTCATAAAATCACCACCGTCTACACGGTAAAATATTCTAAATAACTGACAAACGTCAAATAGTCAAAGGACTAAATTAGAATATTCAAAATACGAAAAGGGCAGGGGTTACAAACCGGGTAAATGTTTGGGTCAGGTTGGGTCAACGTTTGGGTCGGGTCGCCACGTGGACCACTCAGGTGGTGCCACGTGGCATGTGGCAATAATACCACAACCAGCTCATGCTGAGAATCGAACTCGAGACCAGCCGGGTAAGGACTTAAGGCAACGCCTTGTGCCAGCTGAGCTAGGCAAAGTCCTTGTAATATTAGTGCAATATTACCCTTTTAAGGTATATTAAGGTTGGGCCTAGTCAGATTTAATAAAGGGTTCAAAATGGTCTTGTATGGTTCATATAAGAAAGGTTCAAATAGCAAGGAAGGTACCGTTGGACTCGTAATTTCATGCTCTTTCCAATGGAGTGCTCGGAGAATTTTTCCGGGTACGTTTGAATCTCAATAAATGTGAAAACATCGTCGAAAGTCACCCGAAAATTACCGTTTTTGCATTGTTTTCAATCCTTTGTACCCGCAAGACATAATAACACATACCAAGCATATTCGCAATATAATTTGACACATTTTATGGTTATTATTCTGGTTTATAGTGTTTTCCGGGGTATAAATGATGTGTGTTTAAGTACACATCAGATCTTGACAATGCTATAGAGATGTGAAACAAGGTACTTGGAGCTTGATCGTCTCAAAGGGGATGTTTTGCAATTTCTTCCTTAAAGATAATTACCTACAAATGCTAGAGAAAACTAAACAAGAACTAAAGAGAAGATGATGATCAGTAGATTAGAGAGAAATGCTGAAAAATTGGTGAGTAAAACATGAGAAATGGCTTGGTATTTATAGCCAAAAACTACACTATAGCCCGGTTCTGCCAGTTTTGTTATAGAAAGAAACCGGCCAATGTTCTTCAATGGAACCGGCCAACAGTAACAAAATTCGTATTTTGATATGCAAAATCTTGAGAGATCATATGTAATCTTGTAAGATTACCCTAAGATATGTTGTATTTAATGTTGTCATGAATGAGGTAAGTAGTATTTAAACTATTTACTTATAATTCTAAGTATTTCTAAAAATGGAAAGGTAAGAGTTGATATAACATGTGTGTGATTTCGGTAATTTACTTTAACGGTGTTTTATTAGTAGTTATCAACAAAACATAGTAAGATCGTAAGACAGAAATACACATTTTTACCAGTTTATTTGTATTAACAATCTCCCCCTTTTTGTTGATGAAAAAATATAAAACTTATTGGAAGTAAATTAGCCAAATAGAAGTACGATTCATGATTGAGGATTATGTTTAGTTCCATTTTACTTCCCTCCATTTTACTTCCTGTTCTCCCCCTTTTTGTCGAAACAAAAAGATTGAAGAGATAATTCTAGTTAGAAGAGGAAGAGAGGTAATAGTTAGATCAAGATGAATCGATGTTATGCAATGCTTTCCCCTTAATGGAAGTACATGTTCTTGATTGAAGTGAATCTAATGCAAGATTGTCTTGAGTCGGTTAGAACCGAGATGTAAATCCCCCCTTATTAGAGGTATCTCTTTAAGCTTGAGGAAGTCATGAATATGATGTAATGCTACAAAACAAATGTGTTGGTTAAGATGGTATGAGCTCCCCCTTGCTTTAGGAGTACCTAAAAACAAATGTTAGAGTCCAAGAACTAGAAAATGTTTCTGTAGAAGTGGCAGGGACAGTTCTGTCCCTACGATATAACCGGCTTTGAAAGCTGAAGGGACCGACTGTTGTACACATTCAAAAACTTGACTCTCTAAAACAAATGGTTAGTTAAATTGAAAGATTATGCAGGAAATAGATAACACAATACATTTTTCTTGAACCACAACATTACAATTATTCATCATAGAGAGCATAAGACAAATCAAGAGTACAAGCGATCTTAATTAATGTTACATAATTATTCTATTCCTAATTCCTTAGTCTAGTAATTATAAGCAAGAACATTGAGACGATCTAGAATGTGATTGAGGATAAATCGCATTTCATCACGAAGGTTATCGACAATGACTTGGGTGCGTTGATAATGTTCGCAAAATATTTCATGGGTGAGCATAGGAAAGGGGTTGTTAGGCCCTAGAGGCGGAAGATGTGGTGGCAATGGTGGGAGAGGAGGCTCCATGGCCGGATAAGGTGGAGGTTGATTTTCCAAGCGTTCGATTGATTTGAATAATGGTCGAGGTGGAGGAGTATTTGTAGTTCTAGGAGGTAGGTCTTCTAGGGAGTCAATGAATGCTTGTGGAGAAGTAGGAGGAGTTATGAAGATGAGCTCAATAGGGTCCAAGTTTATTGTTAGAGGTGAGGAGTGTTTGGAAGGTTGTGTTGGTGCCGGTGGAGGTGAGGTCAACAGAGGTGGAGATGACTTTGGGGTGAGAAAAAGTTTGTTTGGTAAGATTCTCGGAGTTGTGATTGGTGAGAGTGGTGGAGAGATATTTGGAGATGATGGAGGAGTCGTTTCGTAATCGGTTGGAGGTGATAGTACAAGGTATGGAGGTGATGACGGACGAGGGTTGTTGAAGCAACAAGGTCGGAAGCTCATCCTAGCGGTACGTTTGAAATTGTTGATTGATTTCTTTTCTTTGTTGAGCTTAGTCATTGTTTATTTGGATGGTCACTTGAGTGTAATGGTGTTTGGCACAAGTAGTCTATTTATAGTCACATTTTGAAAGAAATGAATGCTTTACTTCTCAATTTGGAAAAGATATAATCATTAGATATCCTAAGGTTAACCTCTAAGAGCTAATGGTTGGTATAAGATGATTTTGGTAGGAAAAGGATAAGTTACAAGTTTAAAATTCGTATTAAAGAAAAACTCTACACAGTGTTGCCGGTTCTTCTGGTTCCATTGCCGGTTCTTCTGGTTCCATTTGCATAATGGAACCGGCTTTGATTTTCAATGGAACCGGCGACAACAGATGTTTCAAAAAACAATTTCTAGTGTGTGCCTATATGTGACAACGTGGAGGTACGGTTATCTTGACTCAAAATATATATGTGAGATAACCCTAAGTCTCCTTGGTTTAATGCTGCTACGATTGAATGTACCCGGAAGATGCACATTAATTGTGCATTCCTTTAGCATTCAAGAGACATGTTATGATGCATGAAAACATTTTTATTTTTGTATTAAGAAATGCAAGAAATTTTTATTTTGTAAATGTCCTAGTTTGTGAGAATGTTTTAGCAAAAAAATATGCTTTCGAGATTCTTATGAAATAAGATTTTCGTGATGCAAGTACATATAGTAGATATATACTAATAGTAGGATGCTTGAAAATTCTCGAAAGTTTTGTGTGCAAGAAATAGAAGCCTAGACTCAGAGAGAAAGAGTGAAAATACATACCTTTGCGTATTTTAGGCGCTGGGTTCCATGAGACCGAGACCTAGTCTAAGAAGGTTAAAAGGTTCTCGTTTGAGGGGTTTAGTTAGAATATCGGCTATGTTATCCTCGGAGGAGACCTTCTCAATTGAGATGTTCCCCTTTTGGACATTTTCACGAAGGAAGTGATGACGGATTTTAATATGTTTGGTAGGAGAATGAAGTACGGGGTTTTTCTTAGGTCGATGGCACCTTTATTGTTACAAAGGATGGGTATATCATTTAGGACTACGTCATAGTCAAATAGGGCTTGTTTCATCCATAAAGCTTGTTGGCAAGCTTTCCCGGCAGAAACATATTCAGCTTCGGTGGTGGAAATGGCTTGGGCGGTTTGCTTCTTAGAGAACCACGATGTGAGGCAACATCCCATTAATGTGCACACATCGCTTGTGCTTTTGCGATCGACATAGTCTCCTGCATGATCGGAGTCGGCGTAAAAAATTGTTTCTACCCTGGTTCCTTTGGGATACCATAATCCTAAATGAGTTGTTCCCTTAATGTATCTAAAAATCCTTTTTACCACTTCTATATGAGAGGTTTTAGGAACTTCTTAAAAACGGGCGCATAGACAAACACTAAACATGATGTCCGACCGACTAGCTGTTAGGTAGAGAAGACTACCAATCATGTCATGATACTTTGTATCATCAACGGATTCCCCGTCTTCATCCCTGGTGAGTTTGGTTTCGGATGACATGGGAGTTTTGATTGATTTGTAGTCTTCTAGACCAAATTTATTAAGCATTTCCTTGATGTATTTGAATTGGTTGAAAAAGATGTCATCTTCTAGTTGTTTGATTTGTGACCCAAGGAAGATGTTCAATTCACCTATCATGCTCATTTCAAACTCCTCGTGCATGATTTTTGAAAAATCATCACAAAGGTCCTGACAAGTTGATCCGAAGATGATGTCGTCCATGTAGATTTGGACAATGATGATATGTGAATCCTTTTTCTTGGTAAATAGAGTGTTATCTACCAAGCCCATGGTGTACATATGGTCAAGGAGAAAGGCCTTGAGTCTATCGTACCAAGCTTTGGGTGCTTGTTTAAGACCATAAAGATCCTTTTTAAGTATAAAGACATGGTTGGGTTTTCCAACGTCGACAAAGCCGAATGTTGAGCAACATATACTTCTTCATTTATAAAATCATTTAGGAAATCACTTTTGACGTCCATTTGAAAAAGTTTGAAGTCATGTACACAAGCAGAAGCAAGGAGGATTCTTATAGATTCTAATCTTGCTACGAGAGCATAGGTTTCATCAAAATCTATTACTTTTTGTTGGTTGTATCCTTGTGCAACAAGTATGGCTTTGTTTCTAGATACGACACCATTTTCATCTAATTTATTTTTAAAGACCCATTTAAAAAGCTCGTAAGGAGTTTTTCTGAGGAAAGGTCTAATTAAGATCATATTCAAGATATATGTGGAGGTGTCGACAACATTACACCAAAACTTTTGAGGGATTGATTGTTCATTAAGCATGATTCTACTCATTTCTTGTAAAGTACGGTTTTTACGTTCAACTATCCCATTTGATTGTGGAGTACGAGGAGCCGAAAAGTTGTGAGTGATAACATTAGCATCACAAAATGCTCCAAATTGTACTTCATTATCAAATTTTTGACCATGATCCGTGCGGATTGAGATAATAGGACAACCTTTTTGTACTTGAATCCTTTTACTCAAAATTTCAAAGTGGTAAAAAGCTTCATTTTTGTGTTTTAAAAATCTTGTCCAAGTGTATCTTAAGTAGTCATCGACAATGACCAAAGTGTAGAAGTTACCTCCATAACTTTAGACGGTCGATGGACCAAACAAGTCCATATGAAGAAGTTCTAGACACTTAGTTGTTGAAACCATGTTTTTAGCCTTATGGCTTGCGTGTACTTGTTTTCCAATATTGCAAGCGTCACAAAAATGACTTTTAAATTTTAGTTTAGGCAAGTTCCTAACAAGCTCTTTAGATGATAGCGATTGAATAAGTCACATATTGGCGTGACCCAATCTTCGATGCCATAAGGTCGAAGTATCATCTATCGATGTTAGACAAAGACTATCTTTGGGCGAGTTTCCCATTTTCATTATATAAAGACCATTTTTTCTATTCCCTTTTCCTATGGTAATGCCTTCTTTAAGTATTTCACTACCGGTGTCACTAAATAGTACTTTGTATTTTTTATCACATATTTGTCCTATACTAAGTAAGTTAAAGCTAAGATTTTTAACATCATGAATAGTAACAGAGTTATGAGTGATTGTACCTTTCCGATGATTTTGCTTTTAGTGTTACTTCCAAACACTGCATTACCTCCGTCTATAGCCTTATAGGACGAGAAGAGATCTTTGTTGCCCATCATATGCCTTGAACACCCACTGTATTTGATCCATTCATCCGTTTCTAGCTTGACTTTTAGTCGAACCTAAAATCATAAAACAACTCAAGCATTTGGTCCCCAATATCTCATGGGTCCGTTAGCTTTATACATGTCGTTTGGTTGGTTCATGTATGGGTATGGAAGACAAGATCCCCATGGACCAAAGTTAGGGATTTAAAACTGATAGCCTTGTTGTATTAAATAATCCTAACCAACTTGATGGTAATTGCTTTTTGGATATAGTGTGTTGGTTCTTCTATGAGGCGTTTTAGGATGTGTTTGAATTTTACTTTTTCCAAGTCCTTGACAAAGTTTAAGGATTGGTGCTTGTTTTACATTCTTTACAGAAGTGTTTAACAATGGTTTTCTAATTATTTGTACGAAACTATTTTTCTTTACTATATTGGACTCTAAAGTTTCAGCATTTTCCGCAGAGAGCCAGTTCTGTTCGATTGAACTGGCCGGTTCTCTTGCATAGGGAACCGGCAATGCCGGTTATACAATAGACATTTCTTTGTCTATAAGACCTGACTTTTTGGTTTTAGTGTTGCTAGTAGAAGCTATGTCTTCTGTGAATCCAATCCCATGCTTATCTTTTTGTGTTTTTTGTTTTTCAAGCATTTCTTGCAAAAAGATACTACTACTTTTGAAACTAGTTGGTTTTAATGATAGTGAGCTAACTTTCAACTGGAGGTCGTTACATGATTCACATTTGAGACATGCTTCTTTGTTCCTTTCTAGTTGTTCTACCCTTTTTCTAAGGTCACAAGTTTCGTTTCTTAACAATTCATTTTTAGCCCTTAGGTGTTTGTTTTTGTTGATTATCCTAAGACTAATTTTGCATAACTTGTTATACTCATTTTGTAATGATTCACTATCTAAAGATGAACTACTATAGTAGGGAGTATCAGAGAGTACCTCATTGTTGTCAAGTGCCATGAGACATGTTTCTTCCTTCTTGGAGTCTCCTTCACTATCGCTCCAACACACAACAACGAATGCCTTTTGATCGTTGTAGGAGTGTTTGGGGCAATCACTTATGAAGTGATTTGGATCACCGCACTTGAAGCACCTACAATCTTCTTTCTCCTTTTTGTCTTCCTTAATCTTCTAGAAGTTCTTTTTGTCGTCATGAGGTTGGCGGACAAACTTTCCTCTTCTTCTAAAGAATTTTTTGAAATCTCTTACGGCCATGGCATATTCTTCATCGTCACTCTCTGAGCAAGATACTTCTTCATCACTTGAGACTTTTCTTGCCTTGAGTGCTAGTGACTTGTATTTTTCTCTTGACTTTGGAGATCTCCGAGTCCTTTTCAAGCACTACCTCATAGACTTTTAGATTGCCAATGAGCTTCATATCTAGAGGTAATGTTGATAAGTCTTTGGATTCTTCTATTGCGGTCACCTTTTTCATGGCGCCACTTGGTTGGGAAGTGCCCTTAGAAAAATATTCCTAAATGGTTACGGACTTGAAAAATTGCAAAATATTTAAAGTTTTGCTTTTTTTAAAGATGTTAATAATAGTATTAAATCTAGCAAAAGCACAATCAATAGTTTCATCATCGAAAATAACAAATTCTTCATATTTTTGGACAAACATGTCTATTTTGTTATCTTTAAAATTGCTTTATTACCTTGATGGAGTAATTAAATTTAGTGAGTTCCAAATCTTTAGCCATATTACACATTGAAAATTCTTTCTATTATTCTTTTTGGGGGTAAATAAACACCATTGTATAAATTAATTTTATTATTAAATATATTTATTAATTTTTATTTATAAAAACCATTTTTTGCTTCATTCGTTTTTTTGGAATAAATCATCTTCTTATGGGCTTTCTTCATTTTCTCATAAGGAAATGATTTCATCCTTACCATCTTTGTTTTTAATGGTTAGGTTTATTGTGCTATAAAAACTAATAATGTGCCACCAATGGTTTTTTTTTTTTCCAATATATAAAGCATTTAGCCTCAAAGAGAGGTGGGTCGTTGCATTAGATTGGCCTTGTCCCCTTTTTTTCTGTGTAGTTTTCGAGTCCATTATCGTTTTTTAAAGATTTTTTTTTTTTTTTAAAATATAATATATTTTTTTATAAAAACTGTGTTAAACCTAGCTCTTGATGCAATTGTGAAACAACTAGGAATCCATGGGGGAGGGTTGAAATAGTTTTTCTTGTTTTTTATGATTTTCTTTCAAAATTTTGTTATGATCTTTATGTGAAGTTTTGAGAACAATAATTCATTGATGTTTTTTGGTTAGTAATTAGTAAATAAATGTAATTACCAAGGAAAGTAAAGAGTGGAGAGATTACCAAGACACGATTGGTTTTATAGTAGTGGTTCGGCTAACAAGGACACTTCCTTGCCCTACTCCACTCTCGATGTCACCTACTCGAGAGAATTTTACTTCTATGGTTCGTAAAACACTAGTCACCAAAATCTCCTTTTTTAACACAGAGGAGAAAGGCCTCACAATGTTGGTTACACCTTTTAACAGTACAAAGCTAGATATCAGATTCTTAACAAGGTAGAATCACACCAATACTACAATACTTGGTTTACAATAAGGATGAGAATAACTACAACTACTATATAATGTACAAGAATCAGAAGTATGATCTTGACAATGCAATTGAGATGCGAAACAAGGTAATTGGAGCTTGATCATCTCAAAGGAGGTGTT
Organism: Tanacetum coccineum; assembly: GCA_026074375.1. Classification (NCBI taxonomy): domain Eukaryota; kingdom Viridiplantae; phylum Streptophyta; class Magnoliopsida; order Asterales; family Asteraceae; genus Tanacetum; species Tanacetum coccineum. The sequence goes on along the minus strand of BQNB010005435.1, from coordinate 73,599 downwards.
TGGCAATTTATTCCTTGAAGATAATTACCTACAAATGCTAGAGAAAACTAAACAAGAACTAAAGGAGAGAAGTTGATGATCTGTAGTAGATTAGAGAGAAAGAAATTCTGAATGGAAAAAAAAAAAAATGGAAAAAAATTGCTGTCTGTGAGTAAATAAACATGAGAAATTGCTTGGTATTTATAGCCAAAAACTGCACTATAGCCCGGTTCTGTCGATTCTGTTGCAGAAAAGAATCAGCCAATGTTCTTCAATAAAACCGGCCAACAGTAACCAAATTTAAATTTTGATATGCAAAATCTTGAGAGATCATATGTAAAGCTTGTTTGTAAGATTTCCCTAAGATATGTTGTATTTGAGGATGTCATGAAATGATTATAAAACTAATATTTAACTTATTACTTTTAATTTCTAAGTATTTCTTTAAAAATGGAAAGGTTAAAAGAGTTGATAAACATGTGGTGTGATTTTGGGTAATTTACTTTAACATTGGGTTTTTTTATTAGTTGTTATCAACAAAACATAGTAAGATCGTAAGATAGAAATAAACGTTTTTACCGGTTTATTTGTATTAACATTTTCTTCTAAAATTACTCTATAGTCGGTAGGGACTACACTTTCTTTAGTTTTAGATCATGTTATCATTAAAATATAGCTAAATCTAGATCAGAATAACCTTAACGCTTGGAAATTTTGGGGCCCTTGAAAAACCAGAGGCCCTGTGCGGTCGAGCACCCTGCACATGCTCAAATCCGGCCTTGCATATACGCTGCGTTAAACGCAAAACCTACCAGTAAACATATCCTAACACTAGTAACGCAAACCTTAAACTGAACGTCTGCTATCTTATCTGTATACGACAACTGATTAGTGACTACTGTCTTTGTAAATGTTCTAATTTTTTTCGTGGCATCTTTTATTAAAATTCATAAAGGGTTTGCTAATGGGTGACTTCATAGCAAGGTTCACCGTAATCATGAAAGGAAACTTTTGAGTCTATTAAATTAAAAATCAGTATTAGTTATGGTAATTTATGAGTTGAATTAATGTGTAGTAAATGTAATTTCTAATTTAATAGGAAAGTTAGTGTTTAATTCAAACGGATTAATCGATGCCCTCAGAGCACTTGTTAAACAAACCTTTTCATAAAACAAAGAATTGCTAAAAAATAATGTAACAATCTATATTAAAGAGCTAGATGCATTGGTGTTCTATACATTTTATAAGACACATCAACTCAGCACATACTATAGAAAAATATGACAAGTGTCATACGCAAATTTTTCTTCCAATTTAATTAATTGATCATGACAATTGTCATATCACAAGTTCTTGAAACCCGCGCTTCGCTGCGGCGGGTTTTGTATAAATCATGTTTTATCATAGATGTTCAAACCAACAAAGTTATTCCAAGGGCAACAGCCATAGAAACATAAACTATGACACTCTAAACACTAAAATAAATACATTTTTGTTGGACTTTGTGTCATTTCCAACAACGTCTCAAGAGCAGATGGATGAGCATTTTTACCAACAGGTGTCGTTGATTTCAAACTCTCATGTGTCTACTCTTCCAATTAGCTCCTGCTTACTTAAAAAGTTGTTAGATCTGTGTCCAAGCACCCCCTTTTCGTTGCTATCTAAACAAAGTTGTCACTTGTTTGAGCATAACCTGCAATTGTTCAAGTAGGACCTGCAATTGTCAAGCAAAACATCAACATTAGTCTCATCTCACCCACATTGATGACTAATGTGAAGTTCAATTTCAAAAAGTAAACACATTTTTTTTCAAATTACAATAAAACCATGGTTAGTTATGGAGTAACAGATTGGTGTATAAAGTTAATGTAGGTCACAGGCTACAATATGTGACAGTGATATATTTCATACTTCTTGTTTCTCCTGTGTCGCATACAGTAGAAAAAGACCCGCAAAATAACATGCTACTTAACCAAGCATTACCAAAATATAATATCTTTTGTCACATAAAATTTATATTATGCCTATTTTCAAGTATGGTATGCCATTGCCTTGGATCAGCGCCAAAATGATTTGGGCTGAATCATTGTTTCGCAAATGGAATATGTGGCACAGTTTCAGCGATAGATGTGTACATCTACTTTTATCATTACACAGATGTATACATATACATCTGTGAAACTGGTTATTTGTTGGAATCTATACAATTAAAAAATGGTACATTTTATTCCTCTATCTCATCTCTTGGGTGATGGTGTTCTTTGTAGCATGATTTGTGAAACGATCCTCAGACATGGAGAACAATATACACAAAGAGCAAATGCGTTTCAATTTGATTATTCATGTTTAGTTAAGTAATTAAGTTTTAACATCATGAATGGAGTAAGGTTTTACCTTGTAATCAGATTTTGGTAAATCGCATCCTCCCATGCAATTCAGAACGCTCCCATGTCTAATTTCCGCTTTGCAACCAACACATTATTTTTAGATGTCTGCCTTGTTAGAACCTGTAATTGTGACTATTAGTTGGGTTTAAGTTAATAATAGGTTTCAAATGAAACCGGGGTCTGATATGTTCAACTGTTCGTTTAATTGATTTGTTCTACATTTGAGTCCCATTAATTCGAGCTTTAACAGGGTCATTAAGTTTAACTTTTATTCCAAATATCTTCTAGACTTCTTATATAAATAACGTACCTTACATTTGAGTGATGGTTATGTCCTATGTGGAGTTGTGGACTAAAGCACAGGTTCTCACACATACATTGTAATAACTGTTTATCTTCAAGTACCTGTACGCATCGGCATATGAGTATGGCAGAGGTGGAAACACGTTTTCGTAACTTTTTCATGGTGTTGAGTCCGGCTTTAAACTTTCTTCAATCGCCTTTGCAAGTTTTTTCACCGTCCTATATGTTATCATCGTCATCTAATAGAATCAGTACATAATGCCGAATCAGATTCCCTAAATTCATTATTCATTCTTAAATGATTGAAACAACAATATATTTATACTCAGCAATAACTTTTTTTTCCTTTAAGTGACCTCTATCTTAAAGTCCAGTATGGTGTCCATTGTCCACCCTTTTGGAAATACCATTTCCTGTTATAGGCACACATTAAGGCAATAACCTTTTTTAATGCTTCTCGATCTACTTCTCTGAAAGTGGTATATTTTTATAGATTTTTGTGATAAATGAAGTCTCCTAAATACTCGGGATATAGTATATGGTATAGTGAAAAGCGACTCTGATTATCACATTTAACTATAAACAAAGTATAATGATACAAATTATTCGAGAAAGTAATCAAATACAATAATAGCTGACCCTAAAATGAATAACAGACCTTTTGTAACATGTTTCAACCAAATTTTGTGTGCCATTTAAACTGTTTATTCTATCCACTACCTACCCCTCCCTCTTAATCACCTCAAAGTTACTATAAGTACTAATTTTTAACCATCTTCATTAACCATCAATCAACTACCAGTCTTTTATAGTGCGATACCGACCAAATTGATTAAATCTAAAAGTTACGATAACAAAAAGTACCATGCCGCCCCTTTTAAGATCGCATGTTCTCTATAAACACCTTTAAATATACATACATTAGTGTAAAGATTTTACACATGACAACTAAATATACTTGGCCAGCTTTAATATTTCATAATTATTTTTTAGATTTATTTGTTTTTTGATTTCCAAAGCAGAGTTAGACAAAATAGTAATCTAACTTTTTATTAAATACATTAATGTTGTTGTTTAAATTAGGTTTTAGTGACTTTCTGCCGTATCTGGTATTGTACTTGTTGTAGTAGTTGAGCTACTTAAGTTCTTATTGCATTCTTCTGATCATGATCTATCTTGTGGTTTTCTCCATTCATAATTTTTCCTGCATGTACCAAATAGATATTGAATGATTAGGAGCATTTATAATCATTTAGAAAAACTTCAAATACGTACTTAAGGAAATATAAAATCAAATATGAATTTAAAAACCTTATAGCCTAATTGCAATGTGAAATAAACATTCCATGTCGTTTGAACTTCATTAAATAGTAGTACGCTCTGGTCATTTGCAACTTGAAATTCTTATTTTGGTCCCAGGACCTGAAGCTTCATATAAAGAGTTTCTTTTTCTTTTCCATAAAATTCCATTGGAGCCTGCATAATAAAAATCAAGATTATCCCACTGCAAATGAATGTTTACTTTCAGAGAAAGGCTTCACAAACTTGCTAAATCTTAGTACGGGTCAAAACAGGGGAAAAAACCTCATTTTCAAAAACTCTTAGTTTCGTTCTTATTTGGTGCATCAAACACGATTACATAAGATAACTCAATATACATGAGTGAGCCATAAACCATCAAGATCAGTCATTCATAAACTATCATAAACTTTAGAAGCGTATCAGTGACCCATAAACCATAAACTATGACTTGAAGAAATAAAGGTTTAAGAAAGTTGCAGGTCATTATCTCCTTGTTTGTTTGTGTCGGGAATTGGTACAGGTGAACGGGAACCTATCAAAAAATAGAAATAAGTTATGGTATATATTTATGTTGACCGATCCCCGCAAAGTATAGCAAACAGACGACATTTAAAAGGTTGTTTTTGGATGGGAATTACTTAAGTGGGTTGCCGCCTAAGGATTTTTTTACTAGAAAATCAATGTTTTCCAGCAGCTTGGGGGATAATTGTTTAAAGCGTTGCCCGACATCGTCGCAACTATGTTTAAAATATCAGGAGCAATCGTCAATATGCCAGTAAGCATATGGTGGGAAAGTGAAACCAAAGTGATAGTGTCATTCCATGTTTTTTGTTTGTTTCTATAGTACTATATCAATTATTTAGTCCTAGAATTTAATAAATAACAATTATATCAATTACCTGTTTCCTCGATCTCGACCTTTCGGCGGCTTCTTGATTGCAATGCTTTCTCCTCTCCCTTTTAACTTCTCGCTTATTCGTATCAATGATCTCGACGCAGTAGCGGCTTGTCTAATAAACTGCTAAGAGTATAAACAAAAAGTGAGTTATCTTTAAGCACGGTCAACGGAAAAACAACGCAAGACAAATAGCGAAACAAAACTTACTCAACATCCGCCGCAACACGATCGAGACCATAAACACCAATCTTGTCCTTCTCATCTTCATCCCACAAACACCAAGCTTGGCGCAAGGTACATAATGCAGCTAAATTACATAAAGATTAGGGGACATCACAACACAAAACACACCCATTTCAGGTAAGAGTAGTTATAACACACACATCCTCGTAAACAATTCTTATTATGTCAAAATTCATGATTACTTAGTGGGTGAGGTTCGACGACAATTCAAATTTCCTAAAAGTAGTCATACTAAAAAAGGATAAAATACGTAAGGTAAAGAGTATGACATACTTATCATTTTTGGAACTCGTAGCACATCAAGGTTCAACATAGGGCGTATACATTGGACATCTAAATTCTTATTGAGTTTAAACTTTTTAATAGCATACATAAGTACTTGCTACATCATCTCTAAAACATATCATAGAACTTAATCCACATTTCGACAACAACCAAACAACCTATTTTTTTAACAGCCAAAATAACAACCAAACATGTCTTTTTGACATCTACCAATCAACCTTTTTTCGGCAACAAAATCAGCAACCAAGCACGCCATAGTGAAACAACAAATCAAACAGCCCAAAACAGCCCCTATTTAGACTAAAAAAAACTGTAAAACACGTCATTCTATTATACATTCTGCAATTCTCTTTGTGTAACAATAGCCTTCATACATTAAGGTTAAAAAGTGCATACTCTGGTTTATCAGGGCCAGGTCGGGCACAAAATCATTCCACGTCATGCTTTGAACCAATTAAAAAGTGCAAACTCCTCACATTCTATATGCTTCATGTTTCTAACTCAACTGCAACCAATTGAAATGAATATATAGATGAACATCAGAATCACTTGCTTGCGTAACTGAATAGGAAAAGAAACGTTCTTACATGTACAAAGAATTGGTACACAAAATCCAGTAGCTCTTCGTTTGTATCATCTTTGTGCACAAATATTTCTATAAAGCATGTTGAATCCTTCTTAACTCCTCTTCTGGCCAAACCTGTTGCAAAATCAATACATGTTCATGAATATATTAACATAATAGAAATTACAAATATAAGAAAGAATAGATACTATAAAGGATATTTTTTTGTAAGCGTGGCCAAACACCCCTTAAGTTCTATGTTCAGGACATGTGAAATGAAACGTTACCTGCACTACGTCAAGTATGTCATAGTTCCAGCGATATGCTTTCGTTTCCAGGTACGTCAATAGTAGAATAATGGTAGAAGGTGGTACGAAACTGGTATATCCGGCATTGTACATGAGGCTCAGATAGTCTAGCAATCAAAGAGAGTGTACGTCCGCCATGGCTGCGACCGTAATAAGTTGCCCCACCAAGACACAGGCATTCTCAGTTTGATTGAATCCGTTCGTACTCATCACAGCCTCTACAATTGATATCACCGCCATTTTAATCGCATAAAAACAAATTGAATCCTCGTCCCGAAACGTAGGGGCCTTAGATTCAAGTTTTTTTTCACTATCAAAATATGGGCACCCAAATCCTTTCTACGAAACTCAGAGTTCAAAGCCCGCTCTAAAAAGTATAAAATCTACTTTTAAAATTGGGCAAACAAAGCCGCTTTAAGAAGTGTCACAATGATTGTACATGAGGCTCAGATAGGGTAGTAATTTAAAAAAAAGGATATGCCCACCATGGCTGCAACTGTAATGAGTTGCCCCGCCAAGACACGGACAATCTTGGTTTCTTAGAAGCCGTTTTACCCATCACAGCCTCTCATAACTAATGTGAACATCTCTTTAATCGCACAAAAAAATTAATTAGCCATCCGGCATGGCTGCAAGTCTAGTGAGTTGCCTTACCAAAACACGGTGTTACAACATCGAATATTATTTGTTTAATCTTACAAACAGGAACGTACCTTATCGGAGTTGTTCATAAAAAACGAACAATTCTTTAATCATAGGATCATCAACCTAACAGTTTTGTAACCCTCATTAGCACAACCATATAAACATAACCACATTCATCCCACCGCCTGCCTCACCTAAGTCGTTTCCCATTTAACCGCTGATACAAGGCATGGTATAAAAGAGACAACACAGCGTTGCCAATCGCGTCTGTGTTATATAAGTAACACGCTTCACGCGCATATCTTATAGAAAAAACAAAAAAGGGATAAGTAACATAGGGCTGCAATCCTAATAGGCTTGCCCCGCCATGTTGTCCTTTCACGTTTCGTATCTATAGGTCCACAGACACAAAATGTAGGCTCAGTTTGGTTAGTCACCGAAAAAAGGAAATGCATCCAACATGGCTGCAAAGTTAATACTTTGCCACGCCAACATGTGGATATTCCTAACCTTGACTGAATAAACCCAAATTCATCAGAGACTTTTCGTGCAACTAATATACTCATCATTATCACTAATTACTCATCATTATCAACACCAAGAGAAGGGTTAACACACCATGGCTGCAAATTCAATAATTTGCCCCGCCAAGGTATGGATAACCGCAACCAAACGCATTTTTTTAGTAACGCATGTCATGTATACCTTAGGAACCGATTAACAGCCCACTCCCATGAGCCATCCACATGACAAATGTTTTGGAATATACATTATCACGCAAAGTGACATAATTTTTAAAAAAATATTAAAGATAGTTACTGTAGAAACTGTGTGTATAAACCTTATGGGATTTGTTATATAGTATAATCCCCACCAAATTTAGTAGATGCCCCGCCAAGTGTATCAATAGTTTTCTAATAGCGAAACGACACTGAAAAAGGGCCACAAATCATGTACAACAATGACCGTAAGTATTAGCCAATTTTCATCAGCCGTCAAAAGCCCGACATGGCTGCAAGCTTAAGCCGCTTACCTTGCCAGAATGCCTTCACCAAAGACGGCAGAAGGGAAATCAATAATGGTATCGACAACCCCAGTTGTAAATATCCAATGTCAGTAGCAAAAGAAGGGTCAAACCGCCATGGCTGCAAATATAGTACATTGCCCCGCCAAGATACGGATAACCTCAAGGGTTTTCAGTTTTTTATACCCCGCACCAAAAAATTGGCAACAAATCATGTAATTTCCATTAGCCATCAAAAGTCTGTCATGGCTGCAAGCTTAATAAGCTTACCTCGCCATAATACCTTCATAAAAAACATAAGAAAAATCTAAATGGAAAACGAATTCAGTTAACCCTTGAAATCTAAAATTGAAACAAATAACTCACTTTCTTAACCAAACCCTAGCCTAAACAATCGAATCATAACCTAAAAAATCAAATGATAACATAAACAATTGAATCATAAACATAAACAATCGAATCATAAACATTATACAATCATATCATAAACCTGCAGATTGAAATCATAGAAACACATACTTTATTGGGAAGTCAGTAAACCCCAAAAACAGCCAGAAAAACTAACGTCAACAAACCACCTAACAACTCGAACAATACAACCCTAACACGAAAATCATTCCAGCTAGCGGCGTGTATGTTTCTTGGGCTAAGGTAGATGAATTAGGTGAGATCAACGGTGAGAGTGATAGACGAATTAGGTGAAAAGGCGACGAATGTGTGATAATGTGGATGTATTATGAGGATAAAAAATTATTAAGTTAAAAAATTATTATGTTACTGTTCATTCAGAATTTTAAAATATTAAAGATAGTTACTGTAGAAATTGTGTGTATAAACACTACCGAAAACGTTATATAGTATAATATGACTTAGAGGTAATAATATAACAAATATTTTAGTTCATGTACATGTTTATTTCTTACCAAGATCCTCTTTCAGTCAAATTGAGGCAAAACTTCTATGTAAACATGTCAAAAGTATGTTGTTATTTCTTTATTGGCAACGCAATACATATATAAATTATAGAAAAATGATTGTTGTGCCTAATAATGATGCATACTAATGCACTTAATGATTTGATTGGTTGATTTAAAAAATGATTGGTGAAAATTTAAAGAGAAAAAAATACATAATACACATGTACAAGTGATTTATGCATTATGTATGATTTATGCATTATAATCTTGAAAACAAACAAGAAAGAATATGTCACTTCATATGCATTTGATCCATTAGACTCGTTATGTTGTTCAACTGAACTTGTTAACTCCGCACTCTATTTGATCGGAACCCGGTTCGTCGAGAACCTTATTTCGTAGATTCCCTTCGCTAAGTCATCGCCAACAATCCGCTCTTATCCCTTAACACTTTTTGAAAGAAAATAAAAGTAAGACATTACTAAAAATTACATCACATGTAACAAACTAAATAAATCTTTGGATACATAGTATCAAGTCTTTATAACTATGTATAAGTTATGTCATTGTGCTTGACTTATGTTGAACTAAGAGCATTGACTATGGTAAATCTTTCTAAATGTTTATAATTGTGTTATGACATTAATTTATAAACATTTTAGTTTTATAAACTTATCTCCACTATGTATAAACCTTTTTAAGTTTTATAAACATCTCATATAATTCAAGTGCATATCATAGACCTTTTTATGCCACACAAGCTTAAAATAAATGTTCATTATGCTTTACAAGATTTTAAGTCTCTGTTAGGAAAATATTGTAAACAGACTTAATACTGTTAGTATTAAAGTTAAGTCTGTTAGTTCAAGTTAGTACTGATAGAGTAATAGTTAGTACTGTTAGTATAGAAGTTAAGTCTGGTAGAGCAAGTTAAGTCTGCCAGCACTAACTTAAGTGTGACA